>PQWD01007645.1:0-67926 GCA_019425675.1 Leucinodes orbonalis | reverse complement strand
CCATTGAGACACCGTGTCAAGATCCTGCTGAAGAATTTCCGCGTCCTTGTACTATAATAGTGTTAAAAATTTAAGATCATCATACGAGAACATGGACATTGAAGTCTATTTATGAGATCATTTATAAATACATGAAAAACAAGGGCCCAAATGCGAGCCTTGAGGAACACCGGATCTGACAATATTGGATCAGACAATTCACCCTTCAGCGCACTAATTGACTTCTGCGAGACAAATATATTCAATCCATCTTAGTAACCATGTATTCCCGTGGCCTCCAACTTCCTACACAATAAAATGTGATTAACCTTGTCGAAAGCCTTGAAAGTCAGTGTATATAGAGTCTACTTGTACATTTTGCAAAGGCTTCGCAGAGATAGTATTATTTTATTCTAAAAGTTTGATACAGTGGACTGTTTAACAAAACCATGTTGTTGGAAGAAAGGCATGACTAATATGAAAGTACAGAACATCATAAACCAGTGATTCAAAAGCTTTGGACAACAGGATAAAATACTTATTTGTCTGTAATTTTCACACAGACTTATCGCCGCCCTTTAAATGGGATGACATGAGCTATTTCCAACGTTCAGGAAAACTCCTAATTTAATGACTGGTTGATTATTAAAAAGTGGTAATATAATTCATCAGCGCATAGTTTAACAACAATTGGAGGGATTCCATCAGGCCCGCACTTTATTAGATCTATGTTTTAATTTTTTATGTACGTATGTATGTTATATAGTATGTACTTACATTTCCATGTTATTGTGAAAGAAAAAAGAAAAAAAGAAAAAAATCTTTATTCAAATAAATCTGTTACAGATACTTTTGAATCGTCAATTGTTATTATTATCATATTTTTTGTGACTCTACCACCGTTCGAAAAGTAGATCTTCGAGAAGAGTCGCAAGAAACTGAGTTACTCTTTAATCTTTTATATCAGTGGTTACAGTTTTGTCATTTACCTACACATAGCTTTACAATAATGATTACAAAAATTTTGTAACTGGAACACTAAGTGCAAGCCCACACATCTTTATCCGATAAATATTCTTCTATTGAATAGTAACCTTTTTTTTGTGTTTTGTCATGTCTCTGTCTGCCATAAATAAATAAAAAACTTTCTACTGAAACTGATATGCATTGAATTTCTACAGTAAAGGACAATATTGCAAGTGTATAGTCATGAGGAATTTGGGACGAGCCCACTACGCGTGGCTAATAATGTTTTGTTTTTTGCTATTAGGGGCAAACGATAGACCGACAAATTGCGAAAGATCGCTGTAGAGTCTGGATGAGAACAACGGAGACCCAGATATCTGAACAGAATAGGCAAACCTATGTCCAGCAGTAACTTGATAGCTTGAAGAGAGAGAGAGAAGGGATAAACGAGCAAACTGCTGATGTTAAATGACACCGCCGCTAAGTTACAATACAAGAAAGCATAGAAATTCGTTGCAGACCCTTTAAATTGTAATACGCTCTTTTAAGAGACATCTTTCAGTCTGGATATTCTGTAATCCGATCTCAATACTTAATACTCAATCATTTATTGCGAACCATAATGTACATAAGATTACAAAAAGTGAAAACCAGTTTATGGACCCTGTTGTCACGCAATATAAGACTAGAAAGGAAACAAACTATTAAATTAAAATTTTATATATTGAATTATATTTTTACATTTTCTCCAAGTGCCTTAACAATCCTTGTTTTCCCCTCTTGTATCCCCTTGGACATAGGGCATAATTAAGAAAGAATTACATACTACGTTCGTATGTTAGAAAACAATAAAAAATGTATATGTATATGTTAGAAATTTTAAAGAATATCGACTCAATGAGTATACTTATTTGATTTGCACGTCGTAATGTTCACACAGAATATGAGGACATCTTTTTAAATTTAAGACCACATTGTATTTTACTATATTCTGGCAAATAAATGGATCATTATTATTATTAATAGAAATCCATCATTTGACGGGAGTTCTTCTCCGTCTATTAATTGGGTTTACTTAACTAAAAAGGTCTGAAAATATAGTCGCAGGAAATCGCTAGTCTTTGATTATTTTTTTTATTGAACAGTAGGCAAACGAGCATACGGTTCACTTGATGGTAAGTGACACCGCCGCCCATGAACATTTGCAAGACCTCAGTTCCCAGAAATGCGTTGCCGCCCTTTTAAATGTGTGTACGCTCTTTTTGATAACATATCGAGTGACTCCTTTCTGCCGATCATTACCGAAGTGTCGCCACTTCTAAAGGTGAAACCGGAGCCTTTAGATTCGAAGCCCGAAGTGCAGACTCTTCAAGTTATAAAGGCAGATCAAGGAAGGTAATAAGAGGATGGGATCATCCATTGTTAAAATATAAGAAAATTTTTCGAGTGAAAAAATGCTTTATATAAAATATAACATAAGGGTCAGATATAAAATAGCTGACATGGCGACTCCGTGCCGCTTTTTAAATGTGATCAATATTTTATGCTATCGTACTTAAGAACGGATCCAGGTTTGGCCCAGAAGGAGGTCAATAGTAGTCAAGTTAAGAACTTATATCATATTTAGTTAATGTACGTTAGTATAGAACTTAAAAATAGCTCGGGGGGGGGGGGTCAT
The DNA here is from genome assembly GCA_019425675.1 of Leucinodes orbonalis. Classification (NCBI taxonomy): domain Eukaryota; kingdom Metazoa; phylum Arthropoda; class Insecta; order Lepidoptera; family Crambidae; genus Leucinodes; species Leucinodes orbonalis. The sequence continues at coordinate 65,303 of PQWD01007645.1, read as the reverse complement.
GACCCCCGTGACCCTCCCCCTGGATCCGCCGTTGATCGTACTGGCATTGTGTTATCAATATGAAATACATAATTATTTTTGTTAAGAAAGAAATGAATATAAATGAAAAAAAATATAATTGAGATAATAACTAAGCTATCTCCTAAGTTGGAAGAAATTTTATAGACTTACAAAATGTTATAAAAACCGGTTCAATAGTTTAATATATACCATATATATATATATAATAAATGATACCGGTCAAACAACGTGAAACGATATTTTTACATGTAAAGATACTCGTACCTACAAACTCAGCGCTCTAACTCGCTCCGTCATATTATCACATGCCTATATTATTACCTTACTTTGTTGTCTTCTACCTGTTTATACGCGTAATAATATTCTAGTATAATTAACCGAAGCGGTAATGAAGTTAAGCGCCCGGACTGCGCATGAAATTTGTTATAGAAAAGGGAATGGATCCCGTGGGAAGGAAAAAGAACCCCTATCCTACCTATACCCCCGTTATAAGCAATGCATAAAAAAAAAAAGAAAAGCGTAATTCGACTACCATGTCTAATGTTTTAGACGTCGACTACTATTCCATGCTTTAAGATAGATCCCTGGGTATTACAAACTTCTGTGGGCATTATTTCTATAGATTTGTAATAGCAAACTAGTTGTTTTAAAACTTAATACGGACGTAAATTTTTTGCTTAAGATTTTTTCAGTAGTATGAATTTTAGCTTTTCAATAGTGCATTAACTTAGTCAGGGCAAACGACCTCATAAGTCAAGGATATCGGAGGAAATGAAGCATCCTCTCGACGTCGAGTTGGAATTAATAGCTTTCCTTAAAGTACGTGCTTTCTATCTAAAGTGGGTGATGCGAGTCAGCTGTTTATTTTGTTACACACAAGGTCCGGTTGTTGCGTCATGTGCTACAAAATTTGTGTGTTAACTCCTGTTGGTTTGTGGTGTTCTATGTTATATATGTTTATTAAAACATGTTATACCCTAATCTCCGCAGACAGCATGGCTTGCTGCAGCACACTTGCTGTACGGAAGGCCTATTTACAGAAAGATTTCTAGGCTTGATTGATCGATCTAAAAATACATAATTTATCTCTTAAATATTCGTTTTTATCATTTTTCTTTACAATTGCTGTAATTTCAAAACTAATTATATGGATACAAATAACATCATCATCAGCTATTAAACGTACCCACCGAGGGGCACGAGCCTACCCGTAAAGGTGATTAGCCTTATCGTCCACGCGGCCATGGATACAAATAACAATTACAGCTAAATCTCTTAGAATTGAATTGAAAATCGAAGAGATATCCAAGAACCAGCTCTCTATAAGTCGTCGAGAATTTTTCCTCTAGCATAAAATAGATAAAAAGCCATTTAGTTAGTAATTGAAACCATTGTTGGCTTATACACTAATAATCTTTTATATTATCCAGAGGACCTTGCGATTTGTTTTAAGAACTATTTTTTATATGTCACGTCCTAAAGCGAGACTGAAATAAAGTATCCAATTTCCATGTGCTGGTCTGAAGCCACTTCCTACGACTTTCTGTCAACCTATGTTTATAGCCAACACATGAAGTTAAAAAAGGTTTGCCTTAGAATGAGTGGCATTCCATAAAATACTGTCATATTACGATAGTGCTTTAGTTCAACTTTTCGTTAGAATTCTTTTTAAAAGATCGACAGCATCTACTCAACGTCGAATCAAATGTCTAATAAATTATCAACTTCCATATTTCATAAATAAAATATAATGCTGGTAAAATTGCTAGGTATAAGAGGAGACCTAACATCTGTTGTCTGGGCGCCTCCGGCATTGATGGATAATAATAACTGTCGATCAGTTCTTAATCTCCTTAAATGCCGCTCTTCATGGTCAGGTGTATCACTACCATCAGGTGAGCGTCCTGACCGCCCAGTACACTTTGTAACAAAAAGGAAACGGAATAGCAACGCTCTTTCAGTACTTCTTACCCTTAATAGATCATCCATACATGACTACAACGCCAGCCAAGCGTGAAGATAATGGCAAAACAAAACTCTTCACCATAGTGAGTTCACTGCAGTCCTGTACACTTTGTAATATAAAAAAACAAACGGAAAACCTCAGACAGAGATATCATGTTCGTTCAGATGAAATAGTTTCTTACCAGCTTCTGAATATAAATACGCCACTAGTAAATCCTTCTCGAGAATCATTTGTACATATAAACTAAATTGAAACTAAAAAAACAGCAAAGCACAGCTATTTCTCAAGACTTACAACGGCTTCTTTAGATTAACTGGGGGTGGTAAAAAGAAAAGTGGTTCTACATAGAATGTTTTCCTCGAAGAGGTCTCCCTTTTTAAATCTTGGATCGGTAAACTTGATGCTTGTTTGTTACTTCTAAGTGTGTAGTGTTGGAACTTTTAGGCTTGGAGATATAATATTGTATTTGCAACGTAATTCTAATAATTTTAATAACACATTGCGTTACATTATTCAATAGATCTGTAAATTACTACACATCTACTACTCATCTTTATTATATCAATTTACTGATTTATTCAAAAAACTCTGTAATTCATTGAAAATTGGTTTCCTAAGATACAGCTTTGCTTATTTGGGAACCCCTAGAAATTACGTGATTTAGATATTTTTAAAACTTGTAAGCTTATTTCTATCTTCAATTTGAGTCCGTTTCAATAAATAGATTTTTCTTTTTTCCTTTTTTTACCTAGTGGACTACGAGTAAATGCTTGTTTGCTTTCTTATTTCATTAAAATATAATAACGAATGTTTTTTACTAGAACAAGTAATAAATAATATTTTGTCCATTCTCAGACCCTCGGCCCCCTGAAAATGAAGTGTCCACAGGTCCCACAAACAGTCCGATCTTGGCCTTGGGTGACCACAGTGGATTTTATTTGAAACCAAAGTTTCTCTCGACGCCAAAAGTACAGTTGCAATAATATCAATATATATCATATAGATTATATATATATAATCATCTGATCAATAATATATATTTATACATTTATTTTGCTTGGCGCAATTATGGCGTTGCTGAAGCAATGTAAGTCATTAAACCCTGTTTACTGACAACATCCCCATAAATTTGAGAGGAAGGGATTTACGCCTCGGTTTACGCGTGTAAAACGTTTTTAACATGAATTATTTAATTCCTTGGCATAAAAGAAATAAAAGCGGCAATTTCTGCAATTATAATTTATCTAAGTTATTTATCATCCTTAATGTTCAAGGCTTGGTGCCTGGCACCATAGTGCTTCAATAGCTTATAAATAAGAGCAAAACTATTCTAGTATGTAGAAGTTCGGAGAAGCCAAAAGTTTGGCGAGACCTATATATGTTTATTAGATATGGATATAGATATATATATATAGTTTAGATAGCCCGCCGGATCAGCAAGTTGAAGTGGCAGTGGGCTGGTCACGTATGTCGTAAAACCGATGGTCGTTGGAGCAGACGAGTTCTGGAGTGGAGACCGCGTCTTGGCAAGCGTAGCGTAGGACGCCCTCCGGCCCGATGGACCGACGACTTGCGGAAGGTCGCTGGTGGAGGACCGGATATCTGGCGCAAAATAGGGAGACTTATGTCCAGCAGGACTGCGATAGGTTGAAGAGAGAGAGAGAGATATGGATATTAGTAAAGCAATACCACGTTTCCGATCATTTGTATCCCATCTCTGGACTGTTAAAGAAAACTTCTTTGAGACGACGAAATGAAAGACTATTGAAGTTAATGTTCTCAAAGAGGTTTTCTATAGCCTGGAGAACATTACTCGGACGTCTGTGACCAGCCATACTTTAGTTTTCCAAGGAATTATATTTAACGCGTGAATGCTTGTTGTGTGTTAAACATTTTCGCTTTTTTTAACCAAAAAGATTATTTAATAAAGTTATTTATAATTATATTGCGCATGGATTTACCAAAATAAAGAATTCGGGTTTTAAACTATAGCTAGATATATGACAAGCTTAATCAAAAGATTGTCGTACTTTAAAATTAATATTATTATATTTGATTGATTCAAATAGTGACAGATCCTTCGTCTGAAAGAAAGAAAGAAAAAAACTTTATTTAAATAAATCTGTTTCAGATAAGAATTTTTGAATCGTCAATTGTCATTATTATTATATTTTATGACTCTACGCCGGTTCGAATAAGTAGGATCTTCGGGAAGAGCCGCAAGAAAGCTCTCTTTATTAACCTATCGCAGTCCACACAAAAATTACATGCAACAAAATCCGAAAAAAATATTATATCGACATATTTTATATTTTGTGACTAAAAATTCCCCTAAAATTCTGGCATATTCATTGCATTCACTTATACATTATCAACATTTATATAGAGATACAAACTAAAATATGATATATAAATATTTAATCATAAGGATTCCACACTTTCATTTTCAACGCCTGTATTATCTTTACGGCGCCGTTAAAAGTGAACTCAAAATGCTATAACTTTAGATTCCCTTTTATAAATTCACCTGTTTTATGCCTCACTTAGTGAGTTAGCCTGTGTTCTATAAAACTTACCTGAAGTGTCCGTATACGACGCAGTTTTATGAACTTTAAACCCATAAACTTAATGTAAAGCTCAAAAAAAGTGGGCTTTTTATTTTTTTGAGAGTTTTATTATTTTTTATTACGTGCTGTTTACGAGTTCTGGAGTGGAGACCGCGTCTCGGCAAGCGTAACGTGGGACGCCCTGCAGCCCGATGGACCGACGACTTGCGAAAGGTCGCTGTTGGAGGCTGGATGAGAAAAGCGGAGGACCGGGATATCTGGCGCAAATGGGGGAGACCTATGTCCACCAGTGGACTGCGATAGGTTGAATAGATAGATAGACGTGCTGTTTGCACATATAAATAAAAGCAAATTCAATATATGAATAAATTAAAGATGACCGATACATTTCCCAACCCATTAGTTTCAATAATAACTAAGTATTTTGCTGTCTAAAGGATGAACGATTCTGTACTTCGGACAAATTAACACTCCGGTGTGGGCACGAGATCCTATTCAATTGGATTGGAGGATGGTAGTGTAGTTTGATATACCTACACTTCCTTCTTAAAAAATGATAAATTTACGATAATTACAAATACCTATCAATTTCACACAAGAACAAATGATAATATCGTGATCAAAGTGTTTATAAATAGATTAAATAAATTGCCACTAGAAATTCGTACAAACACAAAAATTAGCTTAAATTTGTTACTATACCCGCAAAGGGTCACTTATAGTTGTAAGTACCTAACTACAGCGTAAGACCTTTGAATATTAAGTTGTAAATAAAACATTTTATTTCGTACTTAAATAAGATCTTCCAGAGCTTGTACTTATATTTATATCACAGTTTGCAATAAACTTAAAACGCAACATAAGTTTCCAGCATAAACTTAAGTGCAGATATCGTTTCATTTTATACTTTGACCCGATATTTTATTGTTTTCACTATGTCAACATAGTAACAGCAAACATTCATTTGATACAATGTAAACGTATCGGGAACTCATTTTTAAAATGGAAAAGTTTTGTTTATGTTAGTTTTGTATTCTAAATATTCTCATTATAAAATAATTTATTTATTGTTACAAAATAAATAAATTAATATATACTTACATACGCACAGCGCCATCTAGTCCCAAACTAAGTACGAGTATATAGCCTGTAATATGCGCTTTAAGTTAAAACTGAGGCTTACACTTAACTTCCTTTAAATTATATTTCGCAGTAAATCTTCCTCCTGAAAGCCTTCACAAATCGATCAGTGTACTTTTAGATTAATATAAAGGTTATTATTTATAGAAACACAGTGGCCCTAGTATACGTCCTTGTGAGACACCGAATCGAAAACGTTATCTCGACATCAGGACATTAGGTGCGAGTGACTTCTCTTACATAATGCAACATCCGGCATCGACTCACACCAAGCGAAAATATACGCTTCACGTGGTACGTGAGAAATACGATTTTGGAATTGAGAACACTTGCGTTACAAGAAAGATATTCCTCTCAACAATTACCTCAAGGAAACCACAAGGAAAATTTAATATATGATATTTATTTACAATGCAGAAAGGCACGACGAGGTCAATTAACTGAGGAAACTCATATTTACTTCTTTATTAATTTTGAAAAATACCATACCTAATTCGTATCCGAATTCATGATGCTTAGTAGTAGAAAAGACTTTATTAAGGCTATAGACAAACATTCTTTAGGGAATTATTGGATCATAAACTCCTTGGGTAGCAGCCTCCGTTAATGCAGTTGCTAATTGTATAGTAAAAGCTACAATAAACAGCACTCTTTTCTCTTTAAACGTTTACGTGGAAACTATTTGATGAACTAAAACTTCCTTAACGACTTACCTACTATTATTGATGTTTGATTGAAACATTAATTTTACACTTTGATTAAGTACTGAAAACAAATCAATAGTTTAGCTCTATTAAGGAATGAATTAGGTTTCAAACTAATGAATTGAGGCGAAGGTTCTATTGAATGAGTAATATTTATCGACCAGTGTTTCGACAGGTTTATAAATAGGAAATCTGAATGGATTCCTAAACACGCTTTTTGCTGTTTTAGTTCTCTACAGGACACAAGCCCGCACAGCCTAAGGGAAGATTGGGCTATAATACACACTACGCGTTGAAGGACTGGAAATAAGTATCTATGAAACAACTTTTGTAAGTAAAAACTAACAAGACTCTAATATCTTACGGAATAAAATGCATTCAGTTTTTTATAAATAGCGTATATTCAAAGTGAATGTTCAAAAATTACACTTGAAATTTCCGTTTTGCTATTTAACGAGGCAATAAATATATGCACAACGCAAATAGCTCTAATTGAAAATAACAAGACGTCTGTTTATACATAGTTCGCCGTCCAAGACTCACTAACGAGTCGAAAAAAGACTGCGCAGAAATGTTTTTTGCAGTCAGTTTAAATATGGGAATATGTCTTGCTTGCATTTTCTTTGAGTTTGAGTTGAAAGCACGGTATATACAAAAAAAATATGTTCGCTGTTTATGACTTATAACGATGCATATTTATTTTACGATGTGGGAAAACATCGTGCGGAATCCTGTGTACGCCTGCGAAGAAATTCCATAGTTGTGCGAGCAGTCGGCCAATCCGCACTGGGCCAGCATGGACGACTAAGTCATCACCCCTTTACGGGTAGGCTCATGCTCCTCGGTGGGGACATATAATGAGCTGAGAACGAATTGTTATAAATTAATAAATAAATCCACTGACATGCACACAGCGCCTTTTAGCTCCAAACTAAGCATTATCCTTTAATATGGGTTCTAAACAACGGAGAAACATCCTTATATATATTTTTTTAAATACATATTATACAAAGACAACACCCACACCAATACAAACAGACGTGTTCATGCACACATGTTTGTACTGCCAGAGGCTCGAACCCGGAACACTAGGCATAGTAGCCGACGTCTCAACCGCTACACCAAATGGGTCGTCAAATGAATAGCATTTTATTAATATTTAACCTCTAAGATTTTTTGGTTTGTTTTTTAATCATGATGGGCTTGTTCTTGAGTGCTGACTATCCTAGTGGAAGAAACGTGCTCTAAAATGGAGCGAGCTTGCCAAGAAAAAGCCTATNTTAATATATACCTACATACGCACAGCGCCATCTAGTCCCAAACTAAGTACGAGTATATAGCCTGTAATATGCGCTTTAAGTTAAAACTGAGGCTTACACTTAACTTCCTTTAAATTATATTTCGCAGTAAATCTTCCTCCTGAAAGCCTTCACAAATCGATCGGTGTACTTTTAGATTAATATAAAGGTTATTATTTATAGAAACACAGTGGCCCTAGTATACGTCCTTGTGAGACACCGAATCGAAAACGTTATCTCGACATCAGGACATTAGGTGCGAGTGACTTCTCTTACATAATGCAACATCCGGCATCGACTCACACCAAGCGAAAATATACGCTTCACGTGGTACGTGAGAAATACGATTTTGGAATTGAGAACACTTGCGTTACAAGAAAGATATTCCTCTCAACAATTACCTCAAGGAAACCACAAGGAAAATTTAATATATGATATTTATTTACAATGCAGAAAGGCACGACGAGGTCAATTAACTGAGGAAACTCATATTTACTTCTTTATTAATTTTGAAAAATACCATACCTAATTCGTATCCGAATTCATGATGCTTAGTAGTAGAAAAGACTTTATTAAGGCGTTAGACAAACATTCTTTAGGGAATTATTGGAACATAAACTCCTTGGGTAGCAGCCTCCGTTAATGCAGTTGCTAATTGTATAGTAAAAGCTACAATAAACAGCACTCTTTTCTCTTTAAACGTTTACCTGGAAACTATTTGATGAACTAAAACTTCCTTAACGACTTACCTACTATTATTGATGTTTGATTGAAACATTAATTTTACACTTTGATTAAGTACTGAAAACAAATCAATAGTTTAGCTCTATTAAGGAATGAATTAGGTTTCAAACTAATGAATTGAGGCGAAGGTTCTATTGAATGAGTAATATTTATCGACCAGTGTTTCGACAGGTTTATAAATAGGAAATCTGAATGGATTCCTAAACACGCTTTTTGCTGTTTTAGTTCTCTACAGGACACAAGCCCGCACAGCCTAAGGGAAGATTGGGCTATAATACACACTACGCGTTGAAGGACTGGAAATAAGTATCTATGAAACAACTTTTGTAAGTAAAAACTAACAAGACTCTAATATCTCACGGAATAAAATGCATTCAGTTTTTTTAAATAGCGTATATTCAAAGTGAATGTTCAAAAATTACACTTGAAATTTCCGTTTTGCTATTTAACGAGGCAATAAATATATGCACAACGCAAATAGCTCTAATTGAAAATAACAAGACGTCTGTTTATACATAGTTCGCCGTCCAAGACTCACTAACGAGTCGAAAAAAGACTGCGCAGAAATGTTTTTTGCAGTCAGTTTAAATATGGGAATATGTCTTGCTTGCATTTTCTTTGAGTTTGAGTTGAGAGCACAGTAAATACAAAAAAATATGTTCGCTGTTTATGACTTATAACGATGCATATTTATTTTACGATGTGGGAAAATCGTGCGGAATCCTGTGTACGCCTGCGAAGAAATTCCATAGTTGTGCGAGCAGTCGGCCAATCCGCACTGGGCCAGCATGGACGACTAAGTCATCACCCCTTTACGGGTAGGCTCATGCTCCTCGGTGGGGACATATAATGAGCTGAGAACGAATTGTTATAAATTAATAAATAAATCCACTGACATGCACACAGCGCCTTTTAGCCCTAAACTAAGCATTATCCTTTAATATGGGTTCTAAACAACGGAGAAACATCCTTATATATATTTTTTTAAATACATATTATACAAAGACAACACCCACACCAATACAAACAGACGTGTTCATGCACACATGTTTGTACTGCCAGAGGCTCGAACCCGGAACACTAGGCATAGTAGCCGACGTCTCAACCGCTACACCAAATGGGTCGTCAAATGAATAGCATTTTATTAATATTTAACCTCTAAGATTTTTTGGTTTGTTTTTTAATCATGATGGGCTTGTTCTTGAGTGCTGACTATCCTAGTGGAAGAAACGTGCTCTAAAATGGAGCGAGCTTGCCAAGAAAAAGCCTATTCTCTCGTTTTTTAAATGCCACAGTGTTGTATGTAGCTGGAAACACAGACGACACATTAAACACGCTCGATTGTTTACGCCTTTTGTCGCAAAAATCTCGCCCTACGCCTGTGACCGATAGATAATGGCATCGAAACATACGGTAATATATTTTAGCTCGTAAGAATACTATATCGAGGAACTGTCTCTATGGATTCACATCGCTGCGTGATCTAGGAGTCGCTTAAGAGAGAGATCCGTTAACATAATAGATATATTTCAAACAATGATGTAAAAAGTATGGATTCGTGATATGCTCACAAAACAATAGAAAAAAGTGTTCCGAATGCAGTAACAGCACAAATACACATATTTCTAATTTCCAACACATTTACCTAAACAAAAGAGTACAAACTGTACTCTCCTCGGCGGTTAGTTTTGAGGCACAGATGGCGTATCTACCTTTATATATACAGAATATCATTGATTTCAAACCAGTTTACGGTGTTGGATTACGGTCAAGTAATCGTGACAGGATTAAATACACCCCCAGAATGATTGTTATACTTACCTATTCCTATTCAGCCGATACGTTTAATTCAGTGTGGTGATGGAAGCGCATGTGAATTCATTCATTAAATTCATGAGTATTTCTGATATTTAGTAAATATGTCTTTTAATAAGTTACTTAAGCTCAAAAAATAATCAATATAATCCATTCCGGAAAAACTTAGGAACAACTACTAGTGAAATTGAAAATAGTTTTTTTAAAACGTCTTTGACTACATAAATATATTTTATTTTATTTTTTATTAACATATGATTTACTTTTTCTTTCTTTTTTTGTTTTCTTTATTTTTGTTTCATTTATCGTTGAATTGTTTTATACTGTTAGAGTCTTGTAATATTAATTTGTTGTCAAATAAATGTATTTTCTTTCTTTCTTAAACACACAACTACTTTAAATTTGTGACGTCATTCAATTTGTAAACAAAGAAATGTCATCCCAATTACACTGACACTCGTGATTGTGAAATAAGGTTTCATCTTAACAACGCGTCTGAATCTTTACTGTTTTTATATATAAGAATACAGTTATTATTATTTGCCACCTACAGGTGGTAGGTATGGTATTTGAACCCAAGAAATTCACCCCACGAAAGCACAGAACAGTATGGTTATAGCATATTGCAAGAGAAAGGCCCAACGTTATTAATTTATTAATTTCAAATAGGTACGTAGCTGAATAGTTGATATAATTGATATTTCTCTCTCTCTCTCTCTCTTCAACCTATCGCAGTCCACTGCTGGACATAGGTTCCCCCATTTTGCGCCAGATATCCCGTCCTCCGCTTTTCTCATCCAGCTCCCCCAGCGACCTTCCGCAAGTCGTCGGTCCATCGGGCCGGAGGGCGCTCCTACGCTACGCTTGCCGACGCGGTCTCCACTCCAGAACTCGTCTGCTCCAACGGCCATCGTTCTACGACATACGTGACCAGCCCACTGCCACTTCAACTTGCTGATCCGGCGGGCTATTTGATATTTCATTTGCCTCTCATTACAGAGGTATTGGAGCCAGCTCTCTCCAGCAGCTAAAAGCGGTGTGATAAATTTCAATTAGTTTAAGTAATTTTCAAGTTTTATTGACGATGCGAAAATTGTCTTTTAAATATAATTTTTAATGCTAAATTTAAATTGAACCTAAATTAATTAAAAATCAATGACACAGGAGGTTGAAGAAGGTTCATTTGTTAAAAGGTAGATGAGCTTATTTTAATTATAAAAATATCGGAATGACCAGTTCTTTCTAATTACATTGTAAGGACACCAATTAGTTATTATTTTCAGAATATAATTCCAACCCTAGAAGTGGCAGATGTTATGTCTCTTAGACCCAGTATATTGACCATCAACAATGTTCCAAAATATGAAAACTAGAACTTAAAGCTCCTAGTCATTTAATTAATACAAAATAGCCACAACGGAGATATCCGTACGTCGCCAATTGGAAAAGAGGCTTTATTTGCGGCTAAGAAATAACAAAGCTCTTTCTATCCCCATATCACAATCGGTTCATTGTGTATGTTTGAATGTAAGTTTTAATAGTTTTTAGGGGTCCGTAGCCAAATGGCAAAAAACGGAACCCTTATAGATTCGTCAAATCTGTCTGTCTGTCCGTCCGTATGTCACACCCTTTTTTCTCCGAAACTATGAGCACCACATTATTCAAACATTGTAAGTATATGTATCCTGTGAACCGCTATAAGGTTTTGATAAGAAACTCAGAAAAAATATATATTTTAGGGTTCCCCATACATTAAACTGAAACTCGAAATTTTTTATGCATCATACCCACACGTGTAGAGTATCAATGTGTAGGTCTTGAAAAATGATGATGATGATTTATTTTATGTCACTTGCTGCTGCGGAACCCTCCACGGGCGAGTTCGTCTCGCACTTGGCCAATTTATATTATTTTTTGTTTTTAACCAATGACAAAGGATGAATCCCCAATGTATTTATTAATCAAATAACTAATCGGCATACTCGACGCAGGTGCATCTTCTTACCGTGCCAGTATTGGTCGATCGTGCTATAGTCTGCCGCTTAAGTGAGGCATTAAATACATTAGTAGGCATTGGTAAACTCCACTTTGCACCTTACTCAAAACTAAAAAAAATACTTTAAAATACTTTATTCAAATAAATCATTAAATGACACATTTATATCGTCAAACTAGAAGTTACTTTTTAATGAATCTACCACTGTTTGGGAGGGTTGTTATATACCGAGAAGAGTCCGGTACGAAACTCGTGTAGTTACTCTTTTCAAGAAATGGGTTTAACATAGTTCTCACACCATATCTAATTTATATAATAGTATTGGTTTATACTTTCTTATTTATATAGGTAATACTATATTATCGTAAAAAGTTTAGTCAAGTTTGTAGGGTAAAGGCGGAACCTTTGGCAAAAATAGGAAAAACTATGTCATTTTCTTCGCGGCCGAAGAGAAGAGACCACACCCAAAAATTTTTTATAGTTTATTTCAATAAAAGCAATTATTCTTTGAAATATTTCTTTATAAAATATGCCCGAAGTTAAAGAGTTTGTTGAGCGCAAGTTTAGGTCCAAGATGGCCAAAACAAAATTAAGACAGAAGCGTCAGTCGGAATCCTTAATACAGAAGTAAATAATGAAAAGCCCTCCCTAAAGACCGGGAAGTTCCAACTTCTATTTGTGTTATAATCACAATAACTTCCGCAATTCCCCCGGGAAGCGGGAATCATTGATTACAATTAAATGACAACACAGCCGTTGTTTCTCGTTATTACTATCAAATATAAGAATTTAATCGTTAGTATCAAAGCAAAACTAAAAACCATGGCAAATATGCTTGTTCGCCTAACTATGGAAATATAAATATCCCAATGATATTCTGTATATATGAAGGTAGATACGCCATCCGTGCCTCAACACGAACCGCCGAAGAGAGTACAGTTTGCACTCTTTTGTTTAAATGTGTGTTTGAAATTCGAAATATGTGTATGTGTGCTGTCACTGCATTCGGAACACTTTTTTCGATTGTTTTGTGGGCATATCTCAATCCATACTTTTTTACATCATTAAAATGTCCACTGACATTCACACAACGCTACCTAGTACCAAACTAAGCATTTAGCTTGTAATATGGGTTCTGTCAGCTTCTAAAAGATAGGGTCACTTAGGCTATTCAAATTATGTCGGCTACTACACCAAGGGTTCCGGGTTTCATCCCCGGGTAGTACAAACATTTGTGTGCATGAACATGTCTGTTTGTATTGGTCTGGGTGTTTCCTATGTTATAATATGTACGTTACAAAAATAAGTATAGAAGTATGTGTATCGGTTGTTTGGTACCCGTTATACAAGCTTCACGCTCAACTTGGGGCTAGATGGCGTTGTGTGAATATAATATATATACGAAACTTTAATATTTGTAGACACTAAAATAGTGACCGCACTATTCCAACTCCTTGATAATTGAAAACCCAAGACGAACAGTATTCGCCTTTTATTTGCTCGGAAATTAAACTCTGACTCGTAATTGGAATGATAGTAATTACGTCGGTGGCTCAATGGTGCGGACTGTTGCCTTCCGATCTGGAGGGTGCAGGTTCAAATCCCGCCACGTACCAATGTCTTTTCGAATTTTCGAAAATTATGTACGTGCATCGGATGCTCCTACGGTGAAGGAAAACATCGTGAGTGATCCTGCGCCTAAAAAATATATAAAAATTGTGCGTGAAGTCGGCCAATAACTTCTAGGCCCGCGTGGACAATTAAGGCCTATACATCCTTACGGGTAGGCTCGTGTCCCTCGGTGGGGACGTATAATGAGCTGATGTGATGATGACATAAAATTGAACGTATTCCTTTTAGAAAAATGGCAAGCAACGCGGCAACGCACTGGTGAAAAGTTACAATATAGTATTTTGTAAACAGTTGCTTTAAGATATTCGTTTCTGAGAAATTCCTTTAGATAATTATGATAATTCATTTCATTTATATAAAAACAGAGAAAACACAATCTACAGATTACTCTACATCTTTCCAGAGCATTCCCCGGACTAAAATATACACGATTTACTATATCTTTTATCGTATCTTACTTATATCTCGGCGCTTATCTCAAACGAAGCGGACACAAAAAATAGCAACCAGTATCCAATTGAATGACTCCGATTGATTCGGCAGAATTGATTAGAAATCTGTAGGTTTTAGTTGGCTCCATCTAAAACGGGAAACTGTCGTAGCGGCTGATTAAATTCGTGAAGGAATAGTTGTAGTGTTGTTTGTATCGACGCGGAAACACGTAGGCCTATCGATGTTTTTATTTCATACTAGCTTCTGGCGTTGTAGTTACTAGTCGTATAAATAAATATTTTTATTTGATGTTATTTTTAAATCTTATCGTATACTTTTAAAAAGCTTGTTTTTATAAAAAGTATCCTTTGTTAATCCAAAAAGAAAATTTATGATGATTGGTTAAGTAATTTTTGTGTGATAACATAACTGTAAAACAGAAATTTATTATGTTGTTAGTTGGGAAATTTTAGTGGAAAGTTAGATGAAGAATTGGGAGAACGGTTGGGCATTGGGGTGGTAATAAATATTTATTTAAAATAATAAATATACACTGACATTCACACAGCGCCATCTAGCCTCATTTTAAAGGGAAAAAGGAGCTTGTACTTTTCGTTAAGGTGCTAATAACTGATAAATATACTTTTTTTGTAAATACATGCATATTATACATTTAAACACCCAATCCATAACAAACAGACAAAAAAGTCATAGAGATTTGAACCTAAACCAAGCAAGAAAAGGCATGGAAATGAATAACCAGTTTAAATGAGTATTTTGTTTTTCTAGGAGATAGTATCGTAGCGGAAATGTTGCAGCAACTGATTTCACAGTTTTGTAATACGTAGCAGGAAATGTCGACTAAATCTCAACGTAGAAAACTTCTAAACATCCGCGTATCGTTCCTGAGATTTGGAAAAGTGCCAAGCAAGATGTGAAATGGTATTTGTCTATATATTAGAATTCTACATTTTGGCTCCAAGATATTTGTGAGATGTAAGATTATTTGAAATATTGATAGCACAATGTACCAGCTACTGGCATATATTTTGAATCACTGAATTATTTTCTCTAGAACCTATTGCAGTTCAATTTTCTGAAATTAGATTTACCCAGTCCTCCGTTTTCCTCATCCAGCCTTCACCAGCAATTTTCCGCAAGTCATGAAATCACATATTTCTTATAACTTAGCTTACAGTTTTCTACCACTTCCAAACTGACAACTTATTCAGAATAGAATATATTTAAGCATTATGAGTAGGATATTAATATTTGTATTTATGCACTGTTTTATCGCTTCGTATGTCAATTGTTTACATTGTTTAGAATATGTTTTTTATAATGTTTGTTGTGCCAATATATAAGAATAAGCTGCGATTAAAACGAAATGCTCAGTTCACGGAAGCATTTAAACTTGTCGATAGCTCGACATCACTAGAAGTAGAACAGATTTTGTATTCCCATGGGGTAGATCTGGTGAATGACTCCGATTGGACGAATTCACTTCTACCCAACATTGAGGCATAGTCTTAAATAAATAATTAACTAAGTAGTTCCACATGTAAGTATCACGAAGAAATATCAACCCAAAAATGTCCGAGCCGTTTGACACATACGTTGACTTATTGTTATATTTGAAATTATTCATTAAATTTTTACCTTAACACGTCATTAAAAGGGCACAAAATCAAAAGCACGAGCATACTACAATGTCATTATAACATGTGATAGCGACGTGATTATGAATGGAAATTCACTCCTACTGACGCGATGGGCAGAATTTTGCCGCGGACACTTTTTTTTTATCCTCTATAGGCAGACATTTGATCGCCATCTCCACCTGATGGTAAGTGATGATGCGGCCGAGGATGGATCATGACGGCCTAGAAACAGCCTATTCACTCTTGCCTTGAAGACGGCCAGGTTGTTATGATCGGGAACACATAAGGAGGCAAAGAGTTCCATTCCTTTGGCACCATAGCGGGCTGTGCTGTGTGGAATGTCTACCACGTAAGGTTGGAACGCTCGCCTCCGTGAGATCTATTTAGTTTAATTAAGGGCATAGTACAAAGTTAGCCTTAATTTATAGATTTCTTATTTAGACGACAGATTAAGTGTAATATTACCCATCTATCATAATGAGTTCGAAACCTTAGCTTAATTTTTTTTACAGTAATAGGTTCACAATATCGATGAACCGTGTAGCGTAATAGTTAAGGATTCGTCTATTACACCAAGGGTTCTGGCCTCGATCCCGGAACAAATATTTGTGTGTATAAAAATATCTGTCCTGTCTTGGTGTTTATCGATTGTTTTATTTTTTTCAATTCAGTGATAAGACCACGAGGTACTCGTGACCATTGAAAAATTTTTTTGGTTTTTTATTTGGGACATCTTACAAAACAATCAATCACTTAGATAACATGGTTTGGTGACAAAAATCTAAAGTAAGTGCTAAAATAAAAAATATCTATCAATATTTATTATATTTGTCCCTCTTAGGTAAAAATGGTGTTGATTCGTATTTATACATCATCAGCTCATTATACGCCCCCACCGAGGGGCACGAGCCTACCTGTATAGGGTGATTAGGCCTTAGTCGTCCACGCGGGCCCAGTGCGGATTGGACGACTTCACGTACAATCTTTAAATCTCTTCGCAGACGTGCGTGAAGGTTTCCTCACGATGTTTTCCTTCACCGTTAGAGCGTCGGATAACGTACATATAATTTTGAAAATTCGAAAACACATTGGTACGTGGTGGGATTTGAACCACAGTCCTTCCGGTAGGAGGGCAACACCATTGAGCCACCGACGCTCTATACATATGTATTTATACGTTTTCACAGATTTTCCTATAACAATATTTACAGTAAATCTGAACCTGTCAACTGTAATAGGGAATTGGCAGTTTTCACAATCGGGTTTTCAACTGAACTACGCATGTCAGTTACATGGACCTTTGCCTTTTGCAAATAAAAGTTACATGGAACGGCAAAGTTAGAAATTGTTTTAACTTATTTTCCATTTGTCTATATTCCCTCTTTTTATATCGAGATATAAATATGTAATTTACTAGGTGGTAGACTCGATACTGAGTCGTCTAGGCACCACCGGACTGTCAGACATCATCCCGTGAAACAGGAGTGTTATGAACTTTTGTGTTTCGGGATGAGGGCACTGTAGCTAGTGAAATTACCGGGTATAAGAGACCTAACATCTGTTGTCTCGGGTGACGGGCGCAGTGCGGCATTGATGGAGGGCAATAACTGTCTATCAGTTGTTGATCTCCTTTACTACCGCTCTGTCATGGTCTGGCGTATTACTTACTTACCATCAGGAGAGTGTCCAGACCGTCCTGTACACTTATAACATAAAAAGAAAAGAAAGAAACGAAGTCCTTTTTATACGTACATTAATCAAATAATTTATTTGGATGGTTTTTTTTTTACATTAAATAGGCCAGCGTTTGACTACGCCTTGTCTGGTGTTAAACATCGACGATGTCTAGGATGAAACACGCTGACCTAGAGAACTATTTACTCTGACTTGAAGACCCCAATTGTACACCTCGGGAAAACATAAGCTGGCAACGAATTCCAAGTTTCGCAGTGCGAATAATAAATGTGGATTCCAAGCGCTTAGTACGACACTTCGGCATCTCTACTATAAATGGATGTCGTTCACCGTCTGCCTGGTTGATCGATGAAAGAAAGGACTCGACGGACAATATCATGCAATATTTGTGCACACTCCCGAAGTGCAACTATAGAAGCACGACAAAGAGGCAACCCGCCGCGGTGGCTCAGACCTTGCAACGATACTTGGGTAAAGAGCTGTTACCTATTAACCTCTCGGCTCGTCTCTGAATGGTATTAAAAGTTTCCAGTTGGTATTTAGCTGAGCCATCCCAAAGGTGAGAACAATACTCCATGCAAGGTCTTACTTGTGCCTTGTACAAAGCAAGGAGCTGTTCTGGAGTGAAGTATTTCCTCTCCTTAGAGAGGACACCACTTTTTCGAGGCAACTGGCTTTAGACTCGATAAAAGATCCAAATTAAGAGACGCCGAGAGAGTAGTGCCCAAGAGCTCAAGGCTAAAAACCTCTTAAGTGTTTCTTATGAAAGTCGAATGATGGGTGAAAAAGAATCAAGAAAAAGATATGATTTTAAAATAGGCCTTACAGCATGCCAAGGTTTCCAGATTCGATCCCCGGGCAGTATAAAAATTTGAGTGCATGAATATGAGTTGAGCGTCGGTGCTCAGTGGTGTGGACTGTCGCCTTTCTACCGGGAGGGCTGAGGTTCAAATCCCGACACGTACCAATGTGTTTTCGAATTTTCGAAAATATATGTACGTTATCCGACGCTCTTACGGTGAAGGAAAACATCGTGAGGAAACCTTCATGACGCCTGCGAAGAGATTCGAAGGTTGTGTGTGAAGTCGTCCAATCCGCACTGGGCCGCGTGGACGACTAAGGCCTAATCACCCTATAGGGTAGGCTCGTGCCCCTCGTGGGGACGTTAATGAGCTGATGATGATGATGATGATGATGAATATGTCTATTTGATCTGGGTGTATCTATAGTCGAATAAATTATGTATGTATTAACAGGGTATAAAGGTATGTTTCATCATCATCATCATCAGCTCATTAAACGTCCCCACCGAGATGCACGAGCCTACCCGTATAGGGTGGTTAGGCCTTAGTCGTCCACGCGGGCCTTGTGCGGATTGGACGACTTCACACACAACTTTCGAATCTTTTCGCAGGCGTGCATGATGGTTTTCTCGCGATGTTTCCTTCACCGTAAGAGCGACGAATAACGTACATAAATTTTCGAAAACACATTGTTACGTGGCCACGGACGCTCTAAAGTTACCATACCCAAACAAACAAAGGTATGTTTAACCGTTGTTAATTATTAAAATATAAGATGGCGCTCTGTCTATGTCGGTGGGCATTCATTTATATAAGTATTTCATCCGCAAGCAAACCTTCATAGTAATAAAGTATAGTACGCTTGCGAAGAGATTCAAAGGTTGTGCCTGAAGTCGGCCAATCTGCACTGGGCCCGCGTAGGCCACTATGGCCCATACACCCAACACGGGTAGGCACGTGCCCCTCGATGGGGACGTTCAATGAGTTAATGATGAAAGCTCTGTTCTCTGATGAATTTTGACGCGTCAAATTTCTTAATAGGTTTTCCATACAAAAAACTGGCCGGATTTTAACACACTTTATATGTTCGCGATACTCCGTCTGTATTTTATACGTACATGGATAATTACATCGAAATGTGGCGACTTAGTGACTAAGTCAATATTTAACGAGCTTCTTAAAGAAAAAGGCATATCCTGACCAACCGCTAATGGTCACTTCCCGTTATTTATCAAGATGGTACCCCGAGCTGGCAGTTTCATGCTCACTACATTTTCCTTAGGCGTTCGCCCATTAAAAGAGCAGTAATGCGTTGTTTATTACCAGATATATTTATTTGCTGGGCCACATTTGTACTTGAGTAATTAACAAGAATATATCGTATGATGTAAGGCTGGGGTGAATATGAAAGCGGGCTTCTTATTGAGTGAGTAAAATACAATTTTTGAACAATTTGAACAAACTTTTAAAGTCGTAAAAAATATCACCAGGGCCGGATTTAAACTTGTTCCTACCACTGGGCCCTGAAGAAAATGCCGCTCCATTTTATCACTAATTCATGCTATCATCAAGCATTATCTCCGTACACGACACTGCACCAAATGGGTCGTCAAGTATTTGTTCAACCCGCAGTTAGTTTCCATGTCGGCGTATACAAGACTTACGAGTAAGGCGCTTTGTTAGAAGTCTTTATCGTATTCTATTAGGACTTATTTTACGAGGTGGTAGACTCGGTCATGAGTCATCTAGGTAGGTACCACCACAGTGCCAGATATCTTACCCTGAAATAGATGTGTATTGCACTTCTGTGTTTCGGCATGAGGGCACTGTAGCTAATAAAATTACTGGATTTAAGAGACCTAATATCTTTTGTCTTTTGTCAGAGAGCGTCGGTGGCTTAATGGTGTGGACTGCCGCCATCCTACCGGGAGGGCTGAGGTTCAAATCCCGACACGTACCAATGTGTTTTCGAATTTTCGAAAATATATGTACGTTATCCGACGTTCTTACGGTGAAGGAAAACATCGTGAGGAAACCTTCATGCACGCATGCGAAGAGATTCGAAGGTTGTGTGTGAAGTCGTCCAACCCGCACTGGGCCCGCGTGGACGACTAAGGCCTAATCACCCTATACGGGTAGGCTCGTGCCCCTCGGTGGGGACGTTTAATGAGCTGACGATGATGAATATCTTTTGTCTCGGCCCAGTGCAGCATTGATGGAGAATAATAACCGTCTATCAGTTGTTGGTCTCCATCAATGCTGCTCTGTCATGGTCAGGCGTATCACTTACCATTAGGTGAATGCCCTAACCGTCCTGAACACTTTGTAACATAAAAAAACAAGTGTGTATAAGCACCGCTACTGTACAAGCCACGTCCTAACTATTATCTGTCCTCGCACGATCTTCTGCGGCTTATAACTTTTTCTTCGTAGTGCACGTCTTATAAATAAAGAACGTACCTTAGAAAAGCATATTTTCAGACTTTAACATTTAATGTTATTGTATTTCAATATTATTTTTATTAATAATAACAGTATAATGGTATTAATTTTAAAATTAAAGCTATTGGGTTTTTCTAACTTATTTTGTAAGGCAAATTGTTACAAGCACTTTTGTATTTGTTTAGTTGGATCATTAGTTATCGGAATAAACAATTATTATTTTATAATTAACATCATCATGTCATTTAATATCCACTGCTCAGAATACTAATAGGTCTTATTCGAGCATCTCATCATCATCTTCGAGCTCTATACCTTATTGCCAATTTAACAGGATACGTAGATAGATGAAAAAATAACTTGAACTAGCTAACTTCTATACTATCTTCAATTGTTGTAAAGGATAATAAATATTGATTAGATTACCTTTGACTTAAAAATAATAACATACTTTAAAAAAGTTCAGTGACATTGTTTCTGTTGATTAAAAAGCAAAATTCTCATGAATTTGTTTTCAGATATATATTTTTTTCATTTAGTCCACCGTTTTTAGCCAGTTTTATATTTTGGTATAAAATATTTTTAAATAAGTTTTTTTTTGTAGCTTTATCATCAGCAGCTAATTAAACTTCCCCACTGAGGGGCACGAGCCTACCTATAAGGTGTATAGGCCGTAGTCGTCCACGCGGGCCAGTGCAGATTGGCCAACTTTACGCACAACCTTTGAATCTCTTCGCAGGCGTGCACAGATTTCCTCACAATGTTACCCTTCACCATAAGGCGCGTCGGATAACGCACGTATTATTTCGAAAATTCGAAAACACATTGGTACGTGGCTGGATTTGAACCTGCACCCTCCCGATGGGAAGGCAACATTTTGTAGCTTAAGTACTAAGTAAATATCGTAAAAGTATACTTATACACTTTTCCCTGTTGCCAATATACCATTGAACATGTCATATCCAGTTGGTCTGATGAAGATTAACAACGATATAAGACCACCGAAATTTGTTATTTATAACTGAAGCCTGTCTTGTAATTCCAGTTGTATACTTGGGCTTTGTTAGTCCATTGTTATTACTAAATTAATAATGCAGCATCATTGTTACGCTTAGATAAACCATAACTAACAAGATGCACAACCATGATGAAATATCATCCAAAAAATGTCCGAGCCGCTTGACGCATACGGTAACTTACTGTTATATTCATGACATAAAATTATTCATTCAAATTTTGACCTGAACGCCTCATTAAAAAGGTTCAAAATGCACGAGCACACTGCTATGTCACTATGACATGTAGCGAGCGACGTGATTATGAATGAAAGCAGAATTTTCATTCTTTACAGACTTTTGCAGAGGACACTATTTTGAGTTAAGATTATGCATATAGTAAGTTTATAATTTATCGGCATAAAATGGCCTCTGCTGAACGGAGACCTTCCCTAATGCTACGCGGCCCTATCCCTAGCAGTTGACACCCATGAGCTATTCGCCACCTTAACCAGGCCATCAGGCCATCAGGTTGGTGGATGGCTTGCGCTTCGTTCAAGGGCGGATCCAGGTTAGGCGCCAGGAGGGGGTCACATAGTAGTAGTCAAGCTAAGAACTTATAAGGTATTTGTTAATGTACATTAGCATAGTACTTAAAAATAGCTCAGGGGGGGTCATGACCCTCCCTGGATCCGCCGTTGGCTTCATTTCCCGTTACGCGGACGCCACTCGAGAACCTTTCCGCCCTGTCGGTGATCGGTTCTTCGCATTATGTGCCCTGCCCACTTTCACTTGCTTATAATGCAGTTTACTATTCTTTTATTTATTTTGTTCACAGGATGCAACACTTTCAATAAGTTTAGAGGTGTTTTATGGAATGTAAAAAAGTACTGATACATTACTAGGGTAGGTACCTACTCACTAATGTATCAGACCTTCACATAGCAAACACGAAATCTAATGGCTAACTTCGCAATCAAAAAGCACATGTTAGTTAGAACATGTCTCGAGTCTAGACTAGGTGATGTCGCAAGTTGGAACAAGTCTAGACACAATTAATACCAAGTTTATTTCTTTGCTTAACTTGGATATTAATATTATTAGTTCATGGTAATGGTTTTTGTTAGTGAAGTTTGTTCTATGAATTTTGGTACACACTAATATAGTAAAATCGAAAGTTCATATGTGTGTATGTTTGTTACTAGCTCACCTTAAAACTGAAGCGATTTTAATGAAATTTGGTAATTAATTAGCTGTCACCCTGGATTAACACAGGCTATTTATGGCTGAGAGCCATCCGCGCTTGCCAATTGCCCGGTGAAGATGTAGACCATCTGCAACCAACAGCAGTAGTCAGTTGGAAAAAATCATAGGTTACCTTTCACTGCGGGTAAATATCTTATACCGTAGGTATCACCAAAAACTAGCCGTGCCCCACGGTAGATCTCGATTGTTTTCCTTTTGTTCACTGTTTTAGTAACATTTCACAACACAAGCCATGGCTCTGTTGACAGTTGCGTACCAAATGTGTTAATATTTTGGAGATTTCCATACAAGAACTGGCTGAATTTGGACACACTTTTGTTGTTGGCGAGACTCCGTCCGTATTTTTTTTATACGCCACGGTTGTAACCTCCATTTTATTAGTACAGTTGAACTTTGTCGCATACAAATACAATGACGCCCTCTGCTGGAAGTTTTGTAACAAAGTTCCTATTGGACGGAAACCAAAGCGAGTGGATTGTTGACTAGAAACGCGTTCGGGTTTGCTTGGCGGCTGTGTTGAGTTAATTTAAGGTTTTGTAGCCCACTAAAAATATTTACGACTTAACACGTTGACTGTCCTGAAGCCAGACACCATAATAATAATAATAGTGTCTCCCATAGCCCAGATATCCAGTCCATCAAAACCCAATTCCATAGCCCAGTATCGAAGTTTCCATATATTTACAATAGTCTACACCTGGCGGGGGTCATCATGGGTTGTATCATATTGTGCATTCTGTGATAACACCCGCCACGTGTAATACATACCAAGATTAAACATTCGAAAAAGGGCCTCTGTGCTGTTGGCTTCGACCCCACACCTGCCTTCCAAAGGACCGGGCCACTATAAGGCCCGTAAAGCTACAGGATTTCGAAAATATAATAAAGATAACGTTTATTTCCCACCATAATCATACAACTTTGTACATGTTCACAACATCTTAAATCTCAACATCTCAAAATACTATCCTTTGTCACTTAACATTGAGCGACGAGGCGCTACGAGGCGATTAAAATAATACGATTCGGGCACCTGTGATGTAACTATTGTTCTATGTATCATATCTATGTGTTCACAAAATATATATTTAAGTATGTTTATCCGTTGTTAAGTACCTATCTATATGACCCATTTGGTGTTGCGGTTGAGAGGTAGACTGCAACACCAAGGGTTCCGGATTCGATCCCCGGGCAGTACAAACATTTGTGTGCATGAACATGTATGTTTGTAATGGTCTGGATGTTTTATATGTATAATATGTATGTTTTTACAAAAAAAAATATGTATAAAAGTATGTTTATCCGTTGTTTAGTACCCATAATACAGGCTTCACGCTTAACTTGGGGCTAGATAGCGCTGCGTGAATGTCAGTGGATATTTATTTATCCTTAGCGTGACGCGTGACATTACACGTAGTGAGACCCTAGCATACGACGTTGATTGGGAAGAATTTTGTTATTTTAGTATTCGTGGTTGCATATAATTAAGCGTCGGTGGCTCAATGGTGTGGACTGTTGTCCTCCTACCGGGAGGGCTGAGGTTCAAACCCCGCCACGTACCAATGTGATTTCGAATTTTCGAAATTAAATGTACGTTATCCGACGCTCTAACGGTGAAGGAAAACATCGTGAGGAAACCAGTGCACGCCTGCGAAGAGATCCAAAGGTTTTGCGTGAAGTCGTCCAACCCGCACTGGGCCCGCAAGGACGACTAAGGCCTAATCACCCTAAACGGGTAGGCTTGTGCCCCTCGGTGGGGACGTTTAATGAGCTGATGATAATGATATAATTAAAGCTTCTCTAATTGAACCAATATGTACTGTAAACGATACTGTTAATACATATTTCCGTCTTGTAAATAAATAAACCTACTTCAGTTAACACAAAACTAACCTATATTCATATAAATATATACACGTATCGTGTGAAACGTACAAACATAACATAACGTATTATTAGTAGATACTAGATCAGCGCACCGGAAATTGGGGGCGCCCCACTCTTGCGGTTGTCATTCGAATTTAGAACAAAGGGAAACAGAGCTACCTGCCTGGAATAGAAACTTAAAAATTGTGTAGGTGTGAGCGGATATTACGTCATCGTTCGATAAATAAATATGGCCGACGTGGATTTATTTACGCAAAGCGAAATTTATTTAACCTTATTGAAATGTCATTAATTTATATTTACGACGACCCATTTGGATTGGAGGAAATCTGGTGGACGCTGGATGAGGAAAGCGGAGAACCGGGATATCTAGAGTAAATTGGGGGAGACCTATGTCCAGCAGTGGACTGCGATAGGTTGAATAGGATTTGGGTTAGCGGTTGAGACGTCGGCTGCAACACCACGGATTCTGGGTTCGATCCCCGGGCATAGTTTATGTTCTGTTGTTGTACCTTATAAAATAAAAATAAAATATAAACATATATATGACAATAAAAAAACACGAAATAGCCATTCTCAATAAAGTCACTGCATAAACACTAATGAGCTACAGTCACGAAAACTTACTTTTTAGAGACAGCACAAAACAACGACGTTGCATAATTTTACCAACAAAACGACTTGAACAAGCCGCTGCATTCGTGGAACAGTGAAGTCGTCTTGCTTAAGAGAGCCTGTTATGCGTTTTTGCGCTAAGCACGCCAATTATGCGGCTTTATAATATACTTTCTCTTAAACGTTTGTTGAAATGCATTGTGGAAATTTGTAGTTTCACGAAGACAAGAGGTTTATGCAAATGAGAGCTTGATTTTATTTTATTAAATATT
The DNA here is from genome assembly GCA_019425675.1 of Leucinodes orbonalis. Taxonomy (NCBI): domain Eukaryota; kingdom Metazoa; phylum Arthropoda; class Insecta; order Lepidoptera; family Crambidae; genus Leucinodes; species Leucinodes orbonalis. Next base: position 39,352 of record PQWD01007645.1, on the reverse strand, counting down.
TTTAAACTAAAAATACCGACTACAAACTAAAACCTAAAATATTTTTTAGATCCTGACTTCCTTAAAATGGGACCACCACTGAAATATCCTCTTTCCAACAAGAGACGAAATAATCGCAAACAACATAAAAAAGCATACGGCCCAACTGAGTAACCCCTTTTTCAAGTTGGTTAATAAATAAATTAATCGGTCGTTAAGGTTTGCAAAGCAGCTGACATGGCTATAATCAATGAGTTGTCGAATGGTGTTACCAATTCAAATCCTACCCTAAACAGAATGAATGAGTGCAAAATTTTACTATGATACACAATTACGGACCTATTGGCCCTATTATGGCCCGTTTATCCGAATATTAATATTCTAATTGTTAAATTAAATTTGAAATAAATAAATAATATCTACTGACGTACGTACTCACAGCGCCATCTAACTCAAACTAAGGATAAGCCTGTACTAATGAGTTCTAAAACGGATAACATGCTTTTATAGTTTTTTGTAAATACATTATACATAGAAACACCCAGACCTATACAAACAGACATTTTCATGCACAAAAATATTTGTACTGCCCGGGGATGGAACCCGGAACGATTGGTTTAATAGCTGATATCTTCAACCTTATTACACCAATTGGGTCGTCAAATATTCAGTTTTAACTACACAGCAATTTTAACTCATCTGCGGATTAAAGAGACGGACTTTTCTTTTCAACAGGCTTAAGTTGGAGAATAAAAGAATATTCAGCTTCCGTAATGCCATTCTCGACAGACGTTAGCCTATTTTAAAGCTTAAAGGGGAGGACGGGTTCTGGCGCAAAATGGGGGAGACCTATGTCCAGCAGTGGACTGCGATAGGTTGAAGAGAGAAAGCTCAAAGTACTAGTTTTCCGATTACCGTATATAATGTTGACACCACTGTGGTAGACACGATAATGAGTCGTCTAGATAAGTACCTCAGTAGTGCCAGATATTATCCCGTAAACTAGGAGTTTATTCCATTAAAGAGAAGTAATTAATGAGTTTCAGCTGTAATAGCAGAAGTTTTATCTCAATTCCGTCCAGTATAATGACGCGGCAATCTCAGCGGATTCCCTATTGTTGCAGTACTATTGGACATTTCCTTTGTGATTGGCTATTTGATTGATATCGGGATTAGCTATGGACACAGAAAAGGTGAAACTCAAGTAGGATTATTGGGCACAAAATTATTCACCTTATGTTATTTAGACCACAACATTACAGTTGAAACGCGTTTAGTTGATGATCGTGAAGAAGTTAAGAAGCTAGTAAGTACGGGTACATGACCGGAGTTCTTGGGTTTGAATCCCGCAGGAATATAACAGTTTGTGCAATTTTTCGTAGTTTGAGGGCATGGCGGGCTGAATCAACTGCCCGAAAAGAAAGCTAATGCCGTGCTTCGGAGGACATCGGTCCCGGTTTTGTTTATGCCAATTCGTTTCATATAATTGGATAAAAAACTCACTCAGCCTGTAATGTAATAATAAACAAGGCGATAGCTCCGTTGATATCTTGCACTTTTTATAAATCAGTTATACTTTCTTTTGCTATTTCAAGTTCAAATGTATCCTAAATGAAGTGACTTTGGGATGTAATGATCCTCATTTCCAACCTCTTTAGCTTCTAACTTTTGGGACCCAAACCAACCTTGAATCTCCGTGGTTTATCCTGTCAAACAACAAAGTAAACTTTGGCCTTCGACGTGCTCTACTACTGATGGAAAAGGCTCTTGGTAATTTCCTAATACCCAGCTTTCGGTCCAAGCTGAACTCCCTTGTTCATGGTGCATCCTGCGGAACAAAAACCAACTTTTTCGCTTCCAACACAAACTTGACTTAGGGAACCAATCTGCATTGGACCCACGTGATGATGGTGCACGTATTTTGGGGGTGGAGGAGGGGGGTAGTTTCCTGGTAAAACGTTCCATTGCAGTACAAGGCCTTTTTTTATTTCACTACATAATTATAAACTTCTATATCGACCCTTTTAGTTTGTTGTACAGGGATTGCATTATAGGCATGCTACCTTTAGTTTTAAAATGACAAAAAAAATACGTCACATAATACTTGAACGCCCCCTTATGATGGTTAAAGTTGTTCGTATTATGAGCTCCTAGTAGCTTTCGTGACACAACACAACCTTATCTGCTTGTGGTACATCCTGGTGTCCCACCAATATACAATAGAAAGACTGGTAATAGTGACAGGTAGATAGATCCAAAACAGCTGAAGTTTCTTAATTTTATATGCAGGTATTGGGTAGTCCATATTAACGGAAATATTTTCATTTAACAAATCCCGAACCCGTTCCGTTTGTTGGATATAAATTCACTTTGTAGACAGACGCAAAATAAGTCCCGGATCTGATAACAACAGGAGACGTTCTCAAACAAAAACGTGACCAACTCGCAAATGGCACTTTTTGATCATTTAACACGTCTTGTACTTAAATAATCGATTTTGTTTGAAAATCACATTTAAGAGAACCAGAAAATTACTATTTTTTTCTGGCAATAAACGTGAACCAATCATCTACGAGTAGATAATGATTAAAATATAGAACTCAGAGTATTCTCCTACATATTTTTAATTTCTCTAACACTCATAGTTTTATTAATTTTTATACTGTAGTTTTTTCCGTATATTATTAAAATACGAGTACCTATATCGCATGCATGTCGTATATACGAAAAAATATCTATTTTTTTTATAAATTTATTCTTAAATCGTACCACTGCGGACATTCCCATACAGCTTGGCAATGTTCAATGCGGATTGGTGATTAGTAATGACTACGAGTGGCTCATTGGTGTGAACTGTTTCCTTCCGATCTGGAGGGTGGAGGTTTCAATCCTGCCACGTACTAATGTCTTTTCTAAATGAAATAAATATTATTCTATGAAATAAATACTTGAATAAAAATATGTTCATTATTTTTACCTTATCGGTAAATAATAACGTTTTTATTATTTATATTCCAAAAAAAAAAATATGTTTATTTTAATATCACAGTTACACTACTTTTAATTTCATACCACACGAAGTAATCCTGAGCCCGCGGCCATTTTTATCCCCGCACAAACCAATCTAAAAGCAATCGACAATAAAGGACCGGGAAGAAACATGGAGGTCGATAATCCGGGTGTTCACTTTCTATTTGCGGACGGTTTTTAAAGATGGCGGGAACCAAAGGGTAACAAAGAGATGCCAGCCCTGGCACTTCACACGTCCGTAGCGAGTTCCGTAGGGGTTACAGTTTGTTTTTTGACTTACTTAATGAAATAACTTTAAAAGCCTGTTGACTTCAAATGACTATTTTTAGGCATAATACGACAAAGTGATAAAGCTTGAGATGGACTAACAATAGGTTTCCTTTCTTTGGAAATATAAGTTGATTACGGAGACAAAATTGAAAACTAATAACTTACTTTGTATTTCGCAATTATTTTTTATAAGAACGTCGGTGGATTATTTTTGTGTACTGTTGATTTGCGATCTGCAGGTTCAAATTCACTTAGGTACCAATATCTTTTCGAATTTTCGAAACTATTAATATGTGTATTTATTACGGTGAATGAAAATATCGTGAGGAAACCTGCGCACGCCGAAGAAATTCAAAGGTTGTGCGTGAAGTCGACAAATCCGCTCTGGGCACGCGTGAACGACTAAGGCCTATTTACCCTATACGGGCAGGCTCGTGCCCCTCGGTGTAGACATATAATGAGCTAGTCATTATAAAAGTTAAATATCTCTCTTTCTCTTCAACCTATCGCTTCACTGCTGTTCATAGGTTTTCCCCATTCTTCACCAGATATCCTGGTCTTCCATTCTCATCCAGCCTCAGCGACCTTTCGCAAGTCTTCTATCCATCGGAGCTGAGGGCCAGATAAAGTTATGTTGAAGATCATTTGATTCAATTTATTTAACTCTTTCCTTATTTGCATTGGTCCCCACACACGTTATAATACTCAAAATATCTTTTAACCATGGGATTCTCAAAGTGGTTGATATTGGCCCCGAAGGGTCTATATCGGTTTCCTAGGGGTCGACATTAACGAAGGATGACACTATGAAGCAGTTATTTAACCCATTGAATGCCGGGAATCCAGTCTATTGTGTCTGGTGCCTTAAGGCGCCAGTGGCGGTCAAAGGGCTACATCAGCGGACCATTATGAATAAGGGGGTTTATCTTAAAAGTAGGTAATTTTGCCATGGGGGTCTGAGGTTACAGTTCATTTCGGAAAAGCGGCTGTAGGTATGTGTGTTTAAGTGTAATTAATATGACATACAGGTCACTTGTCCGAAATAGTTGGAGGAACTGAGGATCCCTGTTTTGCTCTTTTTTTTCTTTTTAACACACTTTTTTTTAATGCTATGCTGGACACATTGTGTCTGAAACAATGGAATTACTCGTATCGTGTCTGGTTTCTTGTCAGTCAAAGTGCAATGAATATTAAATTAATAAAGTTAAAACATCATTTCATGTCAAATGATCAACCTAAAAACCTTTTAAATAAGATTTATAAAGCCTTGGTGGAATCCATTTTAGTTTACTGCATTCCTATCTGGGAGGTGCAAAGACAAGTTTATTGATATTGAACGTTCACAACGCACCATTATAAGACCATGTATTCAGACCTTCCAGATACCCCACTGTATGTCTTTATCGGGAAAGTGACTTGCTCTCAGTAAGAAAATTATTTCTAAAGCATATCATTTTAAAAAAACATAGAGCATTACCATATGTAAGAAATAAGAAAGATGTTAGGAGGCATGATTGTGTGGCTGCAGTTCCCAGGACGAGGACAGTGTTTGCCTCTTCACAGTACAGCTGTCTTTCAGCTCGAATTTACAATAACGTCAATTATAAACTGAGTATTTACTCGAAGAAATATAAAGACTGTAAATATGTTTTAGATAATTGGTTGAAACCACTCGATTATGAGGAAGTAGAGGAATTTTTATATAAATATAAAAAATAATATTTACAACGCCACACACTCACTCACAACATACACACAACCACACACACCCTCACACACACACACACACACACCTCAACTGCGCATGCAAATAGCTTTCATATAGTATTTTATAAGAATTTTATTTGTTATTTTTATTATTATGTTAAAGTACGTGTATTAAATTAACTTTACGCTAATGGAAGAGTGGGGTCTCCTGATACAGGCATTTTTTGCTTAAAAGGGGACTCCAGTCACTATGTTGTTATTGTAAGCTCTTGTACCGAAATAAACTTATTATTATTATTATATATTATATTATTATCATTTACTACATGGTAGACTTGTACTGAATCGTCTAGGTAGGTACCGCCGCAGACGTCGTCCCGTGAAACAGGAGTGTTATTTGTGTTTCTCTTATACCCGGTAATTTTGTAGCTAGTAAAATTACCGGGTATAAGAGACCTAACTTCTGTTGTTTCTGTTATCGATCGCAGTGCGGCATTGACGGAGAATAATACCTGTCTATGAATTGTTCGTCTTCTTAAATCATTTACCATCAGGTGACCGTCTTCACCTTCCTGTATAACATAAAAAAAACATTGTGGCCAACCCTAGCGGCAGATACAGGTCAAGAGAGCCCCTCCAGTCTCTAGAGGCTGGTTACAAGTGACATCGTTCCATCTCGCTTGCAGTTAATAAGAGCGCTATCACCTATAACCCTATCGATGGACTGTGTGAACCGGCCCGAAATTTTAATACCTTTTTTTTAATTCACGACCTTAGCTTAGCGGTTTGACGACCAATTTGGTGTAGCGGTTGAGACGTCGGCTGCTACACCTTTCGTTCCGGTACCCGTTCCCCAGGCAGTATAAACATTTGTGTGCATGAACATGTCTGTTTGTAATATGTATGTATTTACAAAAAAATATATATATAAGTATTGAGCGTCGGTGGCTCAATGGTGTGGACTGTCGCCTTCCTACCGGGAGGGCCGAGGTTCAAATCCCGCCACGTACCAATGTGTTTTCGAATTTTCGAAAATATATGTACGTTATCCGACGCTCTTACGGTGAAGGAAAACATCGTAAGGAAACCTTCATGCACGCCTGCGAAGAAATTCAAAGGTTGCGTGTGAAGTCGTTCAATCCGCACTGGGCCCGCGTGGACGACTAAGGCCTAATCACCCTATACGGGTAGGCACGTGCCCCTCGGTGGGGACGTTTAATGAGCTGATGATGATATATATAAATATGTTTATCCGTTGTTTAGTACCTATAAACTGGCTTTATGCTTAACTTGGGGCTAGACGGTGCTGTGTATATTTATTTATTTATTACTCACTAGGTGGTAGACTCGATGCTGAGTCGTCTTTTTTTTTTTTTGCAAACGAGCAAGAGAGACACCTGATGGAAAGTGTTCATCTCCGCCCAGGGACAACGGTGACACCAGAAGTGCCACCGGTGCGTTGCTTGCCTTTTTGATAGGAATATGCTCTTTTCTTAAAATTAGCCATGTCATATTTGTCAGGAAAAACCGCTGCTGGACTACCGTCTAAGTAGGTACCACCGCAGTGCCAGATATCGTCCCGTGAAATAGGAGTGTTTGTACTTTTGTGTTTTGGGGTGAGGGCATTGTAGGTAGTGAAATTACTTAGTAGGTTATAAGACTTATAGAGACCTTACATCAGTGTCTCTGTGTCAGGCGCGGTGTGGCCTTGAAGATAATAATGTCTATCAGTTGTTGGTCTCCTTCAATGCCGCTCTGTCATGGTCAGGCGTATCACTTACCATCAGGTGAGCGTCCTCACCGTTCTGTACGCAAAAACATTTAAAAAAATCTTTTTGATTAGTTAAGTTCAGGTAGTGACTAAATACCCGTCAGTTATATATAGTATAGGTGTTTCTTTATATATATTTAAAATATATATGATTGTCTGTGTTTATCCGTTGTTTGAAAACCATAGTACAAGCTTCTTGATTAAATGGCGCTGTGTGAATGTCAGTGGCTATTAATTTATAGGTAGGCAACTATTTTTGGACTGGTTATATTTGGACTGGACATTTTAGTTATTTTACTGTAACTGCAGAGTCCTAGAGTAGTGAAGTTTTTTGTATTAGCCAAACGACTACGCTTCTCGACTGATATTTTTTACTGAATTCCTTTGCTTCCTATTTATAATGAGGACAGGAAATATTTTTTGACATTGATTTGTTTCTAAAAATGGCATACGTTGTTATTGGTTATTACATTTTATTTTGATATATTTTAACAGGATAAAACCGTATGTAAATAGTAATTATTGTATTTTACCTTTATAGTAATATAAACCTAAACTAGGTATTTCAATTACAAACTTCATTGTACAGCGATAAAGTTGAAAACATAAAAAATTTAGCTTTAATGATTTGCTCGGCTAAGGGATAATGAGCAAACATGTTTTGTCCGTAAGTTACACTGATTACATTATGCTTTGTAGGTGTGTTACCGTATTTTGGTGTATTTCATACAAAAGTAAGTCGTAAAAGGAAGAGTAGGGGTGATATTTTTCTTGATTTTTACACAGCACCAGTAAAGCGTGAAACCCGTAGTACGGGTACTAAACAAAGGATAAATATGCTTAATATAAACTTTTTTGTAAATCATCATCATCATCAGCTCATTAAACGTCCCCACCACAGGGCAAGAGCCTACCCGTATAGGGTGATTGTTAGGCCTTATTCGTCCACGCGGGCCCAGTGCGGGATGGACGACTTCAAGTACAACCTTTGAATCTCTTCGCTGGCGTGCGCGGGTTTCCTCACGATGTTTTCCTTCACCGTAAGAGCGTCAGATAACGTACACACTACACATATTTTACAAAAATTCGAAAATACATTGGTACGTGGCGGGATTTGAACCTCAGCCTTCCCGGTATATTTCTTCCACAAATATTTGTAATGTCCGGTAATGCATTGAACCTGGAACCCTTGTAGTAGCCAACATCTCAACCATTACACTTATAAAGTTAATGTTTGTCTCTGATTTCTTTTTTGCTTGTACCAGTATTTATATTGTTGGTTGTCGTATTAAAATAAAAACAAATATCAGGAAACAGTGCATCAAGAATCAACCATCTCGGTACATGAAAGCTGACTACCAAGAGGCATTCAAATATTCATCGCCTCTCGACTTCTTTGGATTTAAAGCGAAATGCTGTTGTTGTATACCTTTGAGAGCAGCTGCGGCTATCATCTCCATCTTGACTTTGGTAGTAGTTACTGTTCAATTAAATATATTTTTTTTTTTTTGTAGCTTATTATTATACACCGCCGCTTACATTGACACTGACACATCTACAAGAAATCGATATGTCCCACACAATCACTCGCACCCGTACACACACACACACATACACGCACACGCTCGCACGCACACACGCGCACGCGCTCACACAAACGCGTGCGTGCGTTTACAGACACGCGTGCGCGCGCTCCCGCACCCACGCATGCACGCACGCACACTAAGAATATAATTATTTTTTATTCTATGAAGTATTTATCTACAAGTAGTCAACTTGGAATGTAATTGTACTTTTATTAACTACAAATTGCACTTATGTGTTGGAACAGTGGCTAGGTGAAATGATTACGTACGGGACAGGCCCGGGACAGGCAGGCAGAAACGAACGAAAGTTTGTATAATATTTATTAATGCGAACGAAACTGCCGGCAAAAGCTAGTTGTACTAAATAACTTCGGCGCTTCATACATTACATAGACTTAATCGTCTTTAAAACCGTTCCATGGTTTTATAACCATTTTAAAAATTTTAAAGTTTCAATATTTGTAAAAGTGCAAACGTGTGTTTAAGCCGGGCGCTGTGTAATTGTGAAAAGCCTAAGGGCTTGTTTCCATTGGTAAAAAACTTGATTATTTATTCTTAAATAAATCTAACCAAAATCATTTCATGTAAAATGGTGACAAGATGACCACATAAGGTTTGCGCTGAAAAAGGTATAAGGTCTCATGTAGAGCCAAGCTGAATCTACACGGCCTAACTCTACCGACCCATCAACAAATTCTACATATCAGTAAATACATTATTGCCGTTTCGTAACCGTCGTAGGTGATGCGAATATTAAGTTTCTGATCTAAAGTCACGAAACAGCCAGAATGGATAATATACTCATAGTAATTGTTTGGGGGAAATGGGGGAGACCTATGTTCAGCAGTGGACTGTGATAGGTTGAAGAGAGAGTACGTGTTTTGGTCTATGTGTAAACTGTAAAAGCTATGAATCCTATTATCCATAAATAATATATATCCACTGATATTCACACAGCGCCATCTAGCCCCAAGTTAAGCGTGAAGCCTGTATTATGGGTACTAAACAACGGATAAACATACTTAATTACATTTTTTTTGTAAATATATACATATTATACATAATAAACACCCAGACCATTACAAACAGACATGTTCATGCACACAAATGTTTGTACTGCCCGGGGATTGAACCCGGAACCCTTGGTGTTGCAGTCGACGTCTCAACCGCAACACCAAATGGGTCGTCAAATAACACCCACAACTGAAATTTGTGTGCGGCATGAATTGTTGGTCCACCAAAACTAAGAGGTTATCATAGAAATTCACACATTTATCGTTATCTAGCCATTTATGTTTATTAAAGCGAGGATTTTGTGTTTAGGTAAATGATAAACGTACTCATATACCTAGGTTTTGTTCAAAAAACAAAACCCAGCCCAATACAAACAGACATGTTTATGCACACAAATGTTTGCACTACACATGGAACCCAAAACCTAATAGCCGACTTATCTACATTACGTAGTTCACACAGACATCCGAATATACAATTAGACTGGACAAGCCCAAGTTTATAGGCAGTCCCAGTGTCGCAATTTCTTTTCGGTCTTACCTGTGAAAGTTATTCTATTTCTTGGTAAATTTACTGATTCATTGCGATGATGGCATGTTACAATTGCACAGGATGGCAATTTGGAAAAAAACGGTAATTTCTTCTAATATTCGTGCGTCTTGACTCGTCTCACAGAGCGTAAACTGGTAGCCAGTGTATGCTCGTTGAGCTTACATTTGTCGCACTTTAAACGCGGCTTGCCCCATCTCCTGTATTGGGAAATCTGTGGTAGTTGATCAATAATACAAAAAGGGTCTTCAAATATTCGGAAACAAGTATAAAAACATGTGAGCCGATCACGAAATTGCAAATACCAATCTACATAGCACAGTGGCTGTCATCCGTTAAACGTAGACGTTCATGGCACGTTTCTTGTAGGAAATTGTACGCTCGCAATGTTTTCCTGTTCACCATACATTTTTCCGTTTTCCGATCTATTTCTTAGGGTAAGCAGCGGGGGGTGAGTGCACGTTAAGGGTAAGTGTCCAAAGAAAGCGAAGATGTCGGAGGCACGAAGCTTAGTTTGGGGCTAGATGGCGCTGTGTGAATGTCAGTGGAAATTTCTTTTATATTTATATTCTGCAATACTGAACAAAGCAATAATTCTTAATTACATAAGTCAACTTATGTTTAATTGCTCTTCGCATTGAATATTCTATGATAGCATGGTAAATATACAGCAAGATCCAAATGTGTTTAGAATAAAAACTACTTACCGTTGATTGAACTTTCGTAAAGTTTCTGAGCATGTTGAATTTTAAACATAATCCGTTAAGTAGTATGTAATTTTTAGAAGTCCCTATACACTTTTGACATTATTAACTTTTTTTCTTAACTGATTAACGTTAATATATCTAGTTAAACCTTATCTTCCTAGAAGTCACTAAAAAGAATATAGTGGAAAGCCAGCCTAATCCACAAGCTAAGCCGTGACATATCAGAGAGATGCAGTGTGCAAATGCCATATTGAGCTACGTTAGGTAACGGAGTAAGGCTTACTATCTGAGATATTTGATTTTGACATATTATATCCGCACAACAAAGATGTCAACAATCAAGTGTTTGTAAACAAGTGTGTGTGAGGGTCGGTGGCGCAATGGTGTGGACTGTTGCCCTCCCACCGAGAGGAGTGTGGTTCAAATCCCGCCACGTACCAATGTGTTTTCGAATTTTCGAAATTATCCGACGCTCTTACAGTGAAGTAAAACATCGTGAAAAAACCTTCACGCACGTCTGCGAAGAGATTCAAAGATTGTGCGTAAAGTCGTCCAATCCACACTGGGCCCGCGTGGACGACTACGGCCTGATCACCGTATACGGGTAGGCTCGTGCCCCTCGGTGGGGACGTTTAATGAGCTGATGATGATGATGATGATTTTATTTTCATTTATTTATAAATCTTTAGATCGGTAAAACACGATAGAGATAAATGCATTTATAAATAAATGAAAATAAAATAAATAATAAAAACTTTGTTTTAATCGCAGCTTTACACATCACGCTCTATTGATATTTCCGATGGTTCACGAGCGTGATGGCGGATTATGGACTGCCCCGTTTACTTTTTTCAATGGTTTTATTAAAAAAATACGTGCAGCGTAAATTTGGAAAAAAATAGGTGAAATGGATAAAAGCAGGACTTACAATTTGCTTGCTTACGCTAACTATTATTTAGTCGCTAATCTGTCTGTTTTATGTTTCTGTCTATAACTATCTCTACTCTACTCCTTCTGTACTCTCTGTGAGACTTTTGTGCTGTACCTACTGTGCTTTGTGCTTGTGTTTATCGCAATAATAAACGATCAAGTGAACTATTCATTTAACTGGACTCCTTGGTCGATTAACCTGCACCACCTATCAGGTAACACACGCACCCATCTCCTATATTGGCATACAATTATATTACTCGTGGTTAAAAAGTAATGGAGAGATTATTATTAAGGGGGGTTTACTCGTAGGTACTTTAAATAAATTCTTCTTTGTTATCCGTTCCCGGTGAACACATTTTCAGAACTCGAAAAATTATAAATGTTGTCTACTTTGTTTTCAGTTTTGGGGTGCCTTGGAACTAAGGTCCACTGATCGGTTTCTAAGAAAGGCCATCGATGATGATGACGCACTATATTTCACCAAGATGGTGTTTTACGTCATTACTATAGGTCTGATGATTACAGCTGCAATACTTCTGTTGGGCGCTATATTGGTAATTAGAAACAAACTTGCTGTTCCAGACTTGAGACTACATAAAGTAGGTAAATCTTTTATAGGAAGATGTATAAAGTTTTTCAATAAGGTACCGCAAAATATTGTCGAGTTACCTTTACACATGTTTAAAGCTAGACTAAAAAACCACCTTTCTAAAAAAGGGTACTACACTATTGACGAATATTTATGTGATAAAAATCCGTGGTCTTAAACTGCTCAGCTATTTCAGTGATATATTGTTACATTAAGGAAAATGAAAATGTTTTTAAAAAAGGCTACACTGTTGAGTTTTCTTGAGTGCTTCTTTCTCAACAGGCCAAACCACTGAAGCGCTTTTTTTTCAAAGTATCAAAACTCATATTTTTAGTTTAGTATTTTAATCGTTTTTTATTATATTTTTTGACGTTCATAAGTGCTTTTTGTAAGCCTAATTTGAAATAAATGTTTTTGACTTTGACTTTGACATTATATTTTGATCAAAACTTAATGATTTCTCATGATTATCAATTCCCTATCAACTACTGCTCATGATCTCGTGATCATCAGCTCAATATAACGTCCCCAACGAGGGGCACGATATACCCTATATGGGGCCTACTAAATTCATTAGTAGTTCACAACAGAACCTCTTGGTTATATATGGTCCCCTAGTACTTTTTCCAAATCATTTTAATATTCTAAGAGTAAGTAATACTCATGTAAAGTGCTGCCAAGGCGACCACATAAGGCTTGCCCTGAGAATATTACAATATGGTTATTGTAGAGTTGATTAAGTTATAAAGTTTTATTAGGGGAACGAGGGGGATTTTTTTCAAAAACAAATCCCACTTTTCCCCGGAGGGTGGGGGGACAAAGCTAGGGGTGACAAGCGGAAACTACCCTCGTAAAGGGTGCATACACCCGCACTGCAAGGACGACTAAGGTCTTCAGGCAGATCGAAAGGCATCAGTCCAAACCAATGAGCCACCGACGCTCAAATAATTCCTTATTTAGTCCTAATTATTTACATAATAAATAAATAATAATAATAATAATAAATATCTACTGACATTCACACAGCGCCATCTAACCCAAGTTAAGCGTGAAGCCTGTATTATGGGTACTAAACAACGGATAAACATACTTATATACATTTTTTTTGTAAATACATATTATACATAGAAAACACCCAGACCATTACAAACAGACATGTTCATGCACACAAATGTTTGTACTGCCCGGGGATCGAACCCAGAACCCTTGGTGTTGCAGCCGACCTCTCAACCGCAACCCCAAATGGGTCAAATTACATAGGATCTCAACTGCAGATTTATTTCTAGACTGTAGACAGTCAGACAGGGTTAGACCCTGTAGTAAGAGGTTGGAAGTTGACAATCAAACTATACCTTAAGTACATTAAGGATCTAAGAATGAAATAAAATAATTTGTTTCAGCAAAAATCTACACTAGTAAACATCTACTTATGGTATACGCTGGTTTACGGAATTTTGACCTTTATGTTTTACGTGATAATGGTTATCATCGCTATCGTAAGGTCTTCCAAGTTTCCAGTGAGGTTAGCCATCAAAATTGCCGTGGCAGTGACGTGGTACGCTTGTGAGTTTGAACATTTATGTATTTAGTAATATGGATAGATAGTTGGGTAGTGAGTTTGAATCCTGCGGGGGAAGTAATAAATAAATATCCACTGACAGCGCCAGTATGGGTACTAAACAACGGATAAACTTATATACTTTTTTTGTAAATTCATACATATCAAGCATTACACCAAATGGGTCGTCAGTCAGTTAGTCACGTTGTCCAATTTTTTAAATCTGGTTTGGGTAAATGTATTCTAGGTTCATACACTTGATTTGAACCAGTGGTAGAATCAAATTTAACATTCATAAGTTTCTTATAATAATAAATATTCTCAGACACTCATACTGATGAGCGTCGGTGGTTTATTGGTGTGGACTTTTGCCTTCCGATCTGGAGGGTGCAGGTTCATGTGTCAATTTGCGACACAAGTTAAGCTAAGCAACATATAATATGAATTGTTTCCTGTGTCTTTTTGCATGTTTTTCCTTGTTTTCTTTATTCTGTATATTCATTTTTTACTATCTGTAAGTTGATAAGGCTGTATTGATGATGATGCGTGTTGATTTGTAATCACATCTTTTTATTTACAGGTCTTTTTTATTTCCTTATCATCATAAACAGCTACAAAAATGTATTATGGTAAGACATTAAATAAATAAATATCACCACATATTTAGGTGCACGCGATCCCTTATAGTCCCAATTTTAGTAAGAACCACAAAAAAATAAACATACATTTTAATATCGTTTTGAGGGTTCCGTAGCCAAATGGCAAAAAACGGAACCCTCATAGATTCGGTTTTAAGCTACTTTTCGTAGATCATAAGTTTTTTTCAGTTTTCAAGATTTCAGAGTTTGAAAGGTGCTATTTTTTCCCCGTCATGAATCAATATCAAGGAAACATTAATTGAGAATAAGACTAAATTACAAAATACAAGGACAAGTCATCTTGCGGTATTGCAATAACAAATAAAAAGTTATAACGATTTTAAAGCATGAATTTGGGTATTTAAAGAAAATAATAAAAGTCATATCTCAACGACGGTGAAACTTTTCATTGTGTCTACCGAGAAAAAGTTGCGTAAGACCCAAACCCCCTTAAATCCTGTCAGTCCATGCGTCAAACAGCCTGTAGATAGAGAACATTTAGACAATTACAAACATTAGCGTTGGAGCGTCGGTGGCTCAGTGGTGTGGACTGTCGCCTTCCTACCGGGAGGGCTGAGGTTCAAATCCCGACACATACCAATGTGTACGTTATCCGACGCTCTTACGGTGAAGGAAAACATCGTGAGGAAACCTTCATGCACGCCTGCGAAGAGATTCGAAGGTTGTGTGAAGTCGTCCAATCCGCACTGGGCCCGCGTGGACGACTAAGGCCTAACCTATACGGGTAGGCTCGTGCCCCTCGGTAGGGACGTTGAATGAGCTGATGATGATGAAACATTATTAACACATGTGTGTGATTTGTACATATATTGGTATCACATTCAAATCCTTGGTGGTAGTAGTCGTTATGGTGTTTTTCACAACCATTACACCCATGGGTCGATGGATTTTGAGCATAATGTAAACAATTCAACTGGAGCTGATTTATTAAATTAAAACTCTCGCATTACAGATACGAGTTTACTACGTGAAAACACCCAGAGAAATACAAACAGACATATTCATGCACACAAACGTTTGCACTGCCCTAGGATCGAACCGGAAACCCTCGGTGTTATAGCCGACGTTAACCATTATACCAGATTGGTAGTCCAAAATAGTATCTGGAGTCAATCCGTTGTACGGTAGTCAAGCTTTCTCTTGACAATAATGATGACCGGGGCTTCAGAGGGCACTTCAAGACGTTCATGTTTTTTGATCCTTCAAACATTTTGTTAATATTTATTTGAGTATAGGTTTTAATGTTCCAAAAAAAAATATGTGTTCGATTTAAGTCTTTATAAGCCGTTTTTCAATAAAATTAAAAACAAGTTTGGATCGACCTTACGGAGCGGCAAATCGATTCTACTAGTATGATACTGGCAAGTAACTCAGAAGTTAGTTATCTACTCTTTTAATTCCATAATAACATGAACGTTTGTATTATCTATAATATATCTGATTCAACAAATATCTCGAATTATAGCCCAATACAATGCGTGTCTCTTTCATATCCAATTCCCTTTTTTATTGCGTGTAACTTAAAGGAAAATGAAATAAAATTTTGCAATAAGGAAAACTCTTTTCTATCTAAATGAAGGGCGTATATTTCGTTCACACATGTGAAAAGCGTTACAACGACATATTTGGTTATTTAGGTTGTGTCAATTTGGTCTGCTCAGTATGTGTCCTACCGCATACGAACGAGGACCTTGCTTTTTCAGTGTCCCATTTTTTATGTTACCAAGTGTACAGGATAGGCAGGATGCTCACCTGATGGAAAGTGATACGTCTGACCATGAGTGGCATTGATTGAGGTCAACAACTGTTAGACAGTTATTATTCTCCATCAATACTGCACTGCGCCCGACATCCGAGACAACAGATGTTAGGTCTCCTATACTCGGCAATTTTACCAGTGCCCTCATCCCGAATCACAGAAGTACAAAACACTTATTATAACATGAAGCAAGCGACGTGATTATGAATGAAAATTTTGCCCAGCTTTTGGGCAGACTTTTTCCGCGGACACTTTTTGAGTAAGGTTGTGCATCTAACTAGTTTATTGTTTATATATTATATAGCCAACGACAACAACATTGTGATGTCAAGCGGTTTTAGCCACAGAGAACACAAACTCTCGGCAAAGGCATCACTTGTTTGCGGCCGGGCGTTAACAAGCGAGCGCGGGTCAAGTGCGATCCGCGATGCAAATATCTAGGGCTCTGGGTTAGCTTACAAGCTGAGTTTCCATCCGTCCCGATTTTTCCGAGACAGTCCCAATTTCGAAGACATTGTCCCGGGTCCCGACGGCTTATTGATTTTGTCCCGATTTTTGACAATATAATAGGATTAATCAAATAACATCATAAATAACAAACTTAATTTAGAATTATTAAAATCGGCTCGTAACAAGAAGGAAAATGTATAGAAAAATTAATCATTTCAATGATTTATTTATATTATATACAAAATAAAGTTTCATTTTCTTAAACTGTCACGTGTATATATGATTGGACCTAACTTCGAACGTCACTAATGAATGCACGATCGTCCCAATTTTCCCCCTAAAGGTGGCAACCCTGCTTACAGGGGATAAAAATAAAAACCGGTGTTGCTGAATTATGAAATTTTCAGAGCACATTCTAGAAATAGATTAACGTATTAAGAAATCAACTTCGTGTAATGGTTGAGAAGACATCAACTAAACTGTAACTCGTGGAGACCTGAACAATTTTTTGTATAAATTCAACTTCCACGCAGGCCCAATCACCAATACAAGGCAAATTCTCTATCATTCTTAAACCTTTTTTGCGCCAGATAGCCCGGTCCTTAGCTTGCCTCATCCAGCCTCCACCAGCTACCTTTCGCAAGTCGTCGGTCCATCGGTCCGGGCGTCCTACGCTACGCTTGCCAAGACGCGGTCTCCACTCCAGAACTCGTCTGCTTCAACGGCCATCGGTTCTGCGACATACGTGACCAGCCCACTGCCACTTCAACTTGCCGATCCATCGAGCTAAGTCGGTAACTTTAGTTCTCTTGCGGATAACAACATTTCTGATTTTATTCTCAAGAGTGACCCCGATCATTTTTTTATTTCAGTAAATCTCATATCTAGACAATGTAGATTGCAGCTCCCATTTCAGCAAATGGTGCCTGTGTTTGGAGACTCCGCTCTTCCGTGGCTTAACAGAATTAAGTTACAAAATAAACTATATAAAACAGACAAAGAAATGTTTGGTTTGTTTGAGTTTGTGTGTGTGTGTGCGTGTGAGAGAGAGAGAGAGAGAGAGGGAGAATGAGTAAGTGTGTGTGTGTATGTGTGTGTGTGTGCTTCTGTGTGTTATATGTGCAGTTCAAGCACGCTACCAGGCGTATTGAAAGAATGAAAGGCCGAAAAGGCATGTACGGCAACAATGGCTTAGCGTGCCTTTAGAATCACGAAGGGATATTTATATGGAATATCATTGGATTTTAGTCAATTTTTTTCGTTCACCCATCCGATTTTTACGTTTGCAATCATCCCTTAATTTACACGATCAAACCAAAGTCATAAATTAAATAATAGTTATCTGGCCGTGTAAGTCTCAAACAATGTTGGCAATTCGGGCGGATAAACTTCTAGAATCTAACTTAACTAGTTTACCGTAGATCTGGGTACTAGATAGCTGCCTGAACACACGTCTCTAGTTTGACACTTTTGCAAGGACTTTGACAGTTTGAGGCCCGTATTCTAGATCGAGACTCAAGCATTGATCTTTACTTAAATAGAGTTAGAAAGGGATGCTGCTATCTATCGTTTATAGTGCCAATTCTTTCTAACCCAATTTAAGTTAAGATCAATGTGAGTCTCGTTCTAGGATACAGGCCTAAAAGTTGTTACTTCAAATCGAGGAGCTATAGGGTTGGAAGATAAATATTCTTTTTCTATAACAAAAGAGATATAATTATTATTAAGTAAACAACCGACGGCCGTTGGGGCCGAAAGGTTCTCGAATGGAGACCGCGTACCGGCAAGCGCAGCGTGGGACGGCCACCCACAAGATGGACAGATGACCTGAGGAAGGTTGCGGGTGGCCGTTGGATGCAGATAGCTTCCGACCGTTTGGAGTGGAAGTTATTGAGGGAGGCCTGTGTTCAGCAGTGGACACCATGTGGCTGATATGATGATGATGATGATAATGATGAAGTAAACAAGACACTCACTTACCATCAGCCTTCATTCTCATCTGTAACCGTCCCATTGTCATTAATCATCCCCACCGATACTGAGGGACTGAGGTTCAAATCCTGCCACATACCAATATGTTTTCGAATTTTCGAAAAATATATGTACGTTATCCGGCGCTTATACGGTGAAGGAAAACATTGTAAGGAAACCTGCGCACGCCTGCGAAGAGATTCGATGGTTGTGCTTGAAGTCGTCCAACCCGCACTGGGCCAGCGTGGACGACTAAGGCTTAATCACCCTATACGGGTAGGCTCGTGCCCCTCGGTGGGGACGTTTAATGAGCTGATGATGATGATGATGATGAAGATATCACGAATCTATACTTTTTACATCATTGCCGCCATCTTAAACAATATTATAACTTCAATTTTTCTAGTACAAAAATGATGACGTATCATTATATTGTTTTAAAAGATGGCGGTAACCCGGTAGGTTTCAAAATCCCTAAAAACATTAGTAATGGAACGTCATTAGTAACTCTTACCTTTGTTGGTATTAATTTCAAGGACAGGACCGATTTAAAGTATATTTACTATGGAACATGTGATGGGCGATATATTATTAAATTCCAAATGAGATTGTCGAGGATACGCCAACGCTTGGCTTCCCTATATCTTGAGGGTGGGCGTAATTTACACTAGCATACCTTAGTACGTGGATGTACGAATATTGGTAACTTCATTATTGGATGCGGTAAATTCTTTTTTATATTTAATACTTTTATTACTCGCGTTATAATAAGGTAAACTTTATTTTTAAAATACAAAGTTTTGTCAAAAATAAATGTAGCCTATGTTTTACCTTATTACTCGTACATTAGTTATCTGCCAAAAAAGAACCCGTCGAAACCCATCGAGACGTTTCAGACATAACCCGAAACAAACAAACAAGTAGACAGACAGCAATTCTAAAAATTGTTAATTTGGCGTATGTGCATGAAAAAAAATAACGAAATATCTAGCCGGATTAGCAAATTCACTAGGCAGTAGGCCAGTGACGTATGTCACCAAACAGATGGCTACTGAAGCAGATGGGTTATTCTGGAAAGGAGACCGCGTCTTGACAAGTATATGGATTGTAGTAAGATATGGTATGGCATTTAATTATAATAATTTTTCGCATGATTTAATTAGAATAACATACATGCCTAAATTCATGATGTCGAAAATTTGCACATCGATAGATGATCGATTAAACATTAGTTCATAAGACCCAAAAAATTTATTGACCATGTTTTATGCAAACAAATGTTATATTATTACAATAATTTAATTTATTAAAGTAACCTGAAAATTTTTGTTACAATATGTTAATTGAAAATAAATGAATTATTATTATTATTAAGTTTGTTGTAAGGTCCGTGGAAGCCAAATAAGGAAAGTGGAGTACTTAGATGTTTGACGCAAAGTTGAGAAGACCTTTGTAAGGGGAAGAAAAAGAGCTTACAACTGTCCTGATTGTAAGTGACACCACCGGTCCCCGCCCCACCTTTTAGGTAAGAGAGACCCTTTTAAAGATAACACGCCTTATAATGAAACTCAAAAATGCTTTATTCAAATAAATCGTTCAGTATGTTTTACGTAGCAACTCATAACATAATTTTGTCATAAGTGCGAAAATATGTATCAGTTAAATAAATTTGGAGGAAGGCAGTGATGGCATATGTCTTGTCAAGCCAACGGAGTTTTACGCCACTAAGGTTATAAAAAAAAATTAAAAATCATTCACTTACATTTACATAAATTACATATATTTACATTTTAAAATTAGAATCGTTGGAAAACCTATACATTAACTCTGATAGGATTTACACTCTAAATATAAATTAAAATAAATATCAGTCTATTTGAAAGTACAAAAAAGAAAGAAGAGCTAAATCTTCAGACACAATTAAGAACCCAGAAGGTACGAGTAAATTACCGTAGTGAAGCTTTTAAAAAATATATCAGCATCCAGTAGGGAAATTTCATAAAATTTCCTACAGCTATCGTAAATCATAAATACAAAATCAACGAAATGCGGATAAACCGCGCCCCTTTAAGATTAATGTTGCTCTGTCGAAGTGATTTTAGCATGAGAATAATTAATTGCTAAGAAAGTGGCTGAAGCTACTCTGGTAAATGACGGATCTAATTTCAAAGAAGCTTATTTTGTGTTTGATATTCTGTCCATTATATAGCTGTGAAGTCAGCGAAGTATCATAAATAAATATAAATATCCACTGACATTCACGCAGCGCCATCTAGCCCCAAGTTAAGCGTGAAGCCTGTCTTATGGGTACTAAACAACGGATAAACATACTTGTATACATATTTTTTTGTAAATACATACATATGATACGTAGAAAACACCTAGACAATTACAAACAGATATGTTCATGCACACAAATGTTTATACTGCCCGGAGATCGAACCCGTAACCCTTGGTGTAGCAGCCGACGTCTCAACCGCGACATCAAATGGGTCGTCATGTTCATCATCATGGCCCATGCTCATGCCTAATAGTTTTTTTATCTGACTCTCATAAACTCAGCTACTTAGTTTTCATATTGTTATTGCGTGCAACATACCAATATTGTTAAAAACAATACATTATTATTGGGTTTTATAGAACATATCTTTTGCAAAGGACTGAAACCTTTCCTACGCAGCATAGCTATTGTAGCATTTAACCATATCCCATGCGGGCCACTTGTGGGTTGGTGGGTGTTAATGACCAACTAAAGAAAGTATCCGGAATCAAAGGAAATGTGTCTTCTTAAACCAGGGCTAATAATTTAGTCCCATTTTATTATTTTTCGGTCACCTATCCGATGACAGATCATTTCGATAGATACTTAACACACGCGATCGTCAACCTACCGCTCTATATGTAAATTCATATTTTTTTATTACAATTTATTGATACAATTGTTTGAGTATATCGGTGTCATATCAAACTTAAAGAAACTGATTGCTGAGCAGAAACGTCTCGGCCAAATGCCTCATCCATTATTATTAGACGATCTCACAAGTTTCCCTCAAGTTTTAATATGTGGTCCGTAGGGGCCGGGTAAACTACCAGTAACTTGATATATCGATACAATTATGTACTTATGGGTTTTTAAACCTTTTACTGACGTTTTTCCGTTTCGAGTAATACCAAAATAACATCTTAAATAATAAATAGTTATTTTTAGCGATGGGTTTTAACATGATAAGGGTTGACTTCCTCTGATTTAAGTAGGTTATCGATGAATTGTGTGTTTGTTCATTGTCAATACGCTTCAGCCATTGAGGATATTTATTTTACTTTCCCTGCTTTCAATGAGTGTTTTATTTTTTAACTTTTTTATACACAGCGCCATCTTATCAATTTATGCAAAGAGCTTGTATACAAGAAATAATAATAATACAATGAGATAGTGAGTGACGCAATAAATAAATTATAGCTAGTTAATAATAAAAAAAGTTGTATCATGTTTATACAATTAAAACAGTCACAAAGTTGCAGTTACAAGCATTTTTATGGGTAACGGTGTGTGTGTGTGTGTGTGGTGTGTGTGTGCGTGCGTGCGCGTGTGTGTATGTGTGTGTGTGTGCAAGCATAACGATAATTATTTTAACAGAAGCCGTACGACTGTTAATATTGGGATCAAGAAATTCATATTTCATTCTTGTCATTTTAAAACACCCCAAATTTAATAAATCTTAATGTTAAAGTCATCACCATAAGCTTACAAGTAGCATGTGAATTTGTCAGTGTAACTTTAACGGTGTTTTGTCGTATGTTAAGTTAGAAAGTTATACGGCACTTATGCGGGAGCTAATGTAAATACAAAACTGAGTGGAAATAAATCGGAATACTTATATGTACTGGAAGTGCCGCCCGATTAAAGTGTAGCGCAATTGATCTTTAAATTTGTAGTGACGATATGAGGTTGAACGTTTTTAAAAGTATATGCTAACATACAGACGGAGTCTCACTAACAACAAAAGTGTCTCAAAATTCGGCTAGTGTTTTGTATCAACATCATCATCACCTTCAACGTACCCTCTTAGGGGTACGAGCCTACTCATAAAGGGGGATTAGTCCGCACTGACCCAGTGCGGATTGGCCGACTTTATACACAACCTTTGAATCTCCTCGCAGGCGTGCGCAGGTTTCCTCACGATGTCTTCCTTCACCGTAAGAGCGTCGGATACAGTATCGTCAAAAATACATTAGTACGTGGCGGAATTTGAACCTGCAACCTCTAGATCGGAAGGCAAGTCCATAACAATGAGCCACCAATACTCTCGGTGAAAAAACTTGTTATTTATTAATAACGCTTACTACTAGTACTAGTAAACTCGGACCTGAGTCGTCAAGGTACCACCGCAGTGCCAGATATCCATCCGTCAAAAAAAAATGTTATGCACTTTCGGGATGAGGGCAATGTATCTAGTAAAATTACCAGGTATAAGAGACCTAACATCTGTTGTCTCGGGTGACGAGCGCAGTGTGGCATTGCTGGAGAATAACAACGATCAGTTATTGGTCTCCATCAATGCTGTTCTGTTATGGTCAGGCGTATCATTCAGACAAATCGCTATTTACTACGTTCTCTGCTAAATGTTGTTGGATGCTGTAAGAGGCGCCTAACGGCCTCTTACGAGTACTGCAAAAGTAATTCGACAATTGAAGTCTCATGAAACCAGACAACACACACAATAATATTAATAAAATTGCTTAATTTTTGTTACCAGTTCTAGACATACTATATTGATGTGCGAAATCTGCATAGAAAGAGGTATTAGGTCACGGTTCCACTCCGCAGAGTTATTCGCGTAACGTACGATTCCTACGACCCAAATGGGCACTTAATTTTGGCCGATGGATAACTAAGCGATTGCACGCACTCAAGGTATCACAGCTAGGTGACAGGCCAACGAGACTTCAGGATGACCGGTCACCTTATATATTCAATTTCTTCTAAAATGAGATGGCACCAATTACCTACTTATGGGAACCCAAATTAAATAGAAGCATTTGAGAAGCAATTATTGGTCATAATTTCAACAAAAAATACTTCAAGTGACCGGTTTCATTTTATTACGCATTCGGATGTTCTTTTCTATATAATTTTTATTTGTGAGGACCTTTAATTGGCTTCCTGTTGTTATATGTGTATATTTTTTGTGTTCCGTTGCTGTTGTTCTTCCTATGAAATAAATAAATAAATAGACAATTACCAGAATGATGTCCGTAAAATGTCTTAAATAGGAACACATACTCGTACGTTAAAGGTTCAAATGCAAAGTGAGTAACCAGAGTGCGCGCAGAGCAGGGATCGAGTTCTGGAGTTGGAAATGCCGAAATTTTAAGAGCTGTCTACGAGTTGGAAGTTTGTTTTGTGCATATGTAAAGGACCTGCAGGGGCTTATGTAACTTGCAAACTTAAGCCACTGAGTACACGGCTTGGTGGTAAATTAACAAATTATAATTCTCCTTCTCTAACTTCGAGGTCTAGTATAATGCCGTGTTAAACTTTTCCTTTCTTTGTGGAATTAATTAATGATCAAGAAGACTAATTTATTAGGAATATGCGTTCTTCAGTTAGTAAAATGTTAAGTTACTGTCTATTTTTGCTCTTCAATCTGGAAAACAACTACTCTGTCAATGCTGCTTGAAGGAAACAAGACGCTTTCTATCGTCTTAGCGCAAATGTCTTTCTCAAAATATCCTCTTCCTATTAACGACGATATCTGACACTACGAATAGATACTTGCCTGAACGACTCAGTATCGAACCTAAAAGTAGTGGAAAAATTGGTGGCAAGGCTTAGAAAACAGCAAAACACCCGTATAAATTGCAAGATAAGATAATTATTGGATAAAACACGAACGCCATTCACGAATGTGAAAAGAGAGTTATCCTGTTTTTGTAATTCACTACAATGCAATCTTTTTCATCAAAAATAATGACAAGTAGGTAGTGATTTGGTTTCGTATTGTCTGAACCCGTTAACCCTTTGACCACCATAAAGCGTCACAAATTCCTATTTACTGCAAAGAGGTTTTATAAAACAGTTCCATACACACATAAAGATGCAGTTTAAGGTTTTTAACGGTGGCTGGATATTAAGAAATAAATTGGTCCACGGAACCCTCAAAAAGTGCTGTGATCCTACTATTTTCAAAGGTAGACGACTGCCCCTAGAAAAGACTCGTGGTCCAACTTAATGGACCACTTCCCAGCGCTGCATAAATACTTAACAGATTTTCGATTGTGTCTGGACTCATCATCATCAACTCATTACACGTCCCCACCGAGGGGCACGAGCCTACCCGTATGGGGTGTTTAGGACTTAGTCGTCCACGCGGGCCCAGTGCGGGTTGGTTGACTTCACGCACAACCTTTTAATCTCTTCGCAGGCGTGCACAGGTTTCCTCACGATGTTTTCCTTCACTGTAAGAGCGTCGAATAACGTACATATATTTTTCGAAAATTCGAAAACATATTGGTACGCGGCGGATTTTGAACCTGCGCCCTCCAGATCGGAAGGCAACAGTCCACACCATTGAGCCACCGACGTCTGGATTCAATGGATTGAAAAACATTTGATTATCACCTATATTTTAGTAAAGATTCATTAACACCCATTTTAAACATCGTTGATAACTTTGATAACACTCAAGTGAAGTCTGTTTATCTAGCATCTTAAAGATGGAATTTAGAATAGGAAATAAACATCTCTCTGAAATCGCAATAACAACTATTTGCCTGTCACATGCCCTTGTATATCTTACGTGTATACTCAGGCCACAGATTTCCCAATACAAGAGATGGGGCAAGCCGCGTTAAAAAGTGCGACAAATGTTAGCTCAACGAGCATACACTGGCTACCAGTTTACGGTCTGTGAGACGAGTGAAGACGCACGAATATTAGAAGAAATTACCGTTTTTTTCCAAAACGCCATCCTGTGCAATTGTAACATGCCATCATCGCAATGAATCAGTAAATTTACCAAGTAATAGAATAACTTTTCACAGGTAAGAACCGAAAAGAAATTGCGTCACTGGGACTGCCTATAAACTTGGCGGCTTGTGCAGTCTAATTGTATATTCGGATGTCTGTGACTCAGGCTTATATCAAAGGCATAAGTGTCCCGGATATCAAATCTACGCTCACATAAGCCGCCTTGCGTAACAATCTCAAGTTGTAATCTTAAATGATATAATAATATTAAATGGAAATATTTTTTCTGATAATAAAATCTTTTGTTGCTGGCTTTTAAGTTGAGCTTGCCTTGAGATAATACGGAGTACGATTTGTGCAGTAAATGTTTGTATAACGATCTTGATTGTATGAAGTGTATGTGTAATGCTACACAGCACGACCACGAATGATTATCTTAATTTCCAATGTGGTACAAATTCATGAAAAAATATGTACTTTTTAGTACTCTGGGTTTTAAAAAATTAACTCTCATACCATTACCATCTAAATACCATTCTGGCACGACTACAATAGATCTTAGGGGTTTTTGAGTAGGTAACTAAGTTGTTATATGATACTAGCTTTTGCGTGCGACTTCGTCCGCGTGGAATAGTTACTTTGGCCTAACGGTCCCTTTAACCCGCTACTTCGTTTATATAGGTGAGTTAAAACTGCGATATCTCATAAGATATACATTTATGTTGAATTATGTCAAGGAAAATTTTGTTTAAAATGAAATACTTATGATAAATAATAATATCATATGTATGCAAAACACCTTCGCAAATGATGCATTATTTTAGTGTTTTTTTTACCAGAAAATATGTTATAGGGAGATAACCTTGAAAGATAGACATATGCTGTCCCGGATTTTTTTGTAGACCTCCAAAAGGGGAACAGTACTCTCATACATGACTTTTGCGAAACTTTTTCACCGTTTACGCAGCGTACGCAGCGGAAGCTCCAAGTATGAAAAAGAAAACCCGATTTTAAATCATTCTTCATTGCTGCTCCGCTTCTATTGCTCGTAGCGTAATGTATATAGCCTATAGCCTTCCTCGATAAATAATCTAACACTGAAATAATTTTTCAAATCGATTCATTAGTTCCTGAGTTAAGCGCGTTCAAACAAACAAACTCTTCAGTTTTATAATATTAGTATAGATAAATCTATTGTACTCAAATGTACGACTGCATACTTGAATAAGACTATTCATTTTAAGATTTTAACTATACGCTTTTGCAAATATACCTACAGTGCTCTGATTGGTGGATGTTGACAGTGGAAAACTTGAAAATGTGTAAGTTTCGATTATCCCAGTTTATCAGTACTTTCACAATATTTGTTTTCATATATTTGCTAATGATTGAATTACATAATCTTTTAATAAATTACGTTATCATTATATATGGTTACATAATATTTGTATTATTTTATAAGTTTCTTAATCATACTTAAGTGTTATATATAAAAAATATAAATGTTGGTAAGGTTGGGTTAGAACTGTGACCTCAACAAAAAGAAACCTCAGAAACAATTTTTGTTTTAAAATTCTAAACAACGACGTAGATTTACTATCGTAGTTATGGCCACTATTAATCTTTCGTAGCTCTGTTTTTAATTTCACTTTTACTCAAACTAAACTCACTTTACGGGTGAGCTCGGTAAGTTAATCAATTTATAAAATGCAAGCGTTAAATAATCCAATTTGTCTCTGGTGTAGAATCCAACAAAAGTTTATCAATTTCCTAGGATATTGATAAATTTACGGTTCTTGTTATTTTCCGATGACATATATTCATATGCGTGATTCTTTAAATATTACAAACAAACGCTCCAATTTTATTTGAATGTATAGGTAGATAAAATCCAATGAAAAAAATATGTATAAAATAATGATAATTAAAAGGTAAATAGACCGACTTGTGTCAGTCAATGTACGTACAAAACAAACCAATCGGAAGATCGAACCATTTTAAAAAAGTATCAAAGAATTGCCGATTCCAGCATTATTCACGGCTGAAATCTCATTGATTCATTCATTAATTTCATTCGCTTTCCAAATAAATTGAACCGCGTTTCAATCCACCAAAATATATTTTATCAAATAATGGGAAAACTGAGGAAGGCGTAAGATGATGCTGATTCCGATAATTATATTGAGGAGATAAATTACGGTGACTCCGAGAGTTTGTTAAGATATTACAAACAAAATTCTAACTTGTATTGTCAAATTAATTACTTCGTCAATTAAGTCTTGTGATACGTTAGTACGCCTTATGAGTTGTGTCGTTTGAAATGAGTATAAACAATGTAATAAATTTTGAATAAATAATACATATCCTGACTGACATTGACACAGCGCCATCTAGCCCCACCCAAGTTAAAAGGGAAGCCTGTAGTATG
Source organism: Leucinodes orbonalis (assembly GCA_019425675.1). NCBI lineage: Eukaryota > Metazoa > Arthropoda > Insecta > Lepidoptera > Crambidae > Leucinodes > Leucinodes orbonalis. The sequence goes on along the minus strand of PQWD01007645.1, from coordinate 11,422 downwards.
GGCACTAAACAACGGATAAATATACTTATATACAGTTTTTTTTTAAATCCATACATATTATACATAGAAACACCCAGACAAACAGACATGGTCATGCATACAAATGTTTGCACTGCCCGGAGATCGAACCCGGAACCCTTGGTGTAGTAGCCGACGTCTCAACTAAAACCTACACCAAATGGATCGTCAAATATTATTACCATTTTTTGTTTTTAAAGAATTCTCCGCGCTATTTAATACACTTTTGCATGCGTTCAAACCAGTTTTTAAAACATTTATTCCAAAGCTTCTTCGGGAGAACTGAAACGTTGACCACGAAGACTTTGCTTAATTTTGGGAAACGTAAAAAAACCATTAGGACTCAAGTTTAGGCTGTAGGGCGGATCTAAAATTTCGACATATTGGATGAGCATCCAATATGTCGAAATGACTATATGTTGAGCAACAATGATGTAAAAAAGTATGGATTCATGATATGCTCACAAAACAATCGAAAAAAGTGTTCCCGAATGCAGCGATAGCACACATACACATATTCCAAATAAGCGTACATCTACCTGAACAAAGAGCCTACAACCGTATTCTCTTGAGCAGTTCCTTTTTGCGGCACAGATGGCGTATCTACCTTTATATATACAGACTATCATTTTAAGCAGTGGCCCACGTCGCCCACGCCTTACCCCGCCTCTGCTCCGAGTACAACATACTTTACCAATGTATTTATGTAAATCACTCCGTACCGCCGACTCATAAGGGCAAGGGCTGCGTTTCTTATGGCCCTATAAATCAAAAGTAGGCCCATTTGCCACCACAATACTTTGCTTATGATGTTTTTACACGAATATCGGTACCTGTAACCTGTTTGAAGTTACCGGAGCAGGATATAGGAGGGTGTAGATTGTATGCAAGTTAGAAGCAGTAATCAAAATTAGGTAATAAAATAAATGAATGCCCTTCATCTAGACAACACCAGCCCTGACACCAGAAATGATGAAGAAAATCAGTAGCGAAAAGAGATTATACGAGTAACAGACATTTTATGTGTTGGCACCAATTCCGCAATATAGACTTTGGTCTACATATATTGCGGATTCTGTTCTTTGAGCCATGCATCTTATCCGTACTAACATACGCAGATGAGACATGGGGACTGACTGTGAAATTGGTTCACAACTTTGAAGTCACTCAACTGGCAATGGGTCGAGCGATGCTCGGAGTTTCGTTAAAGCTGACTACTTCTGAAGCAGATACCGCGTCTTAGTAAACATATCTTAGGACACCCTCAGCCCAATGGACCGATGACTTGAAAAAGGTCGCTGATGGAAGCTAAATGCGAATAACGGAGGACCGGGAAATCTGGAACCCTATGGGGAGACCGTTTCCTCATAGGAACGTTGAAGACTGAGATAGGTTGAAGAGAGCGGATTTACACCTATGAGAAATTAGACAATGAACTGGCATAGGCACTAATTTGAAAATTAAAAGCTGGTTTTAAGATTACAGCTGTCAGTAGTCTCTTGCTTGATTTTTGCTTGAGTAATGTACAGATTCTGGATATATGTGACATAAGAAATATCGATTACCGTTTGAGTTTGAAAAATGGCATGTTGTTTTTCGCAATTTTCGGAATGGTAAGTACCTAACTAAAAATAAAAAGTTGTAAAAGAACGACTAGTCAAATTGGTATAGGTACGCGAAAGCTGCACTCACAAGTCTCACAACCATGGACATTTAATACAACATGTTTTTTATGACGGTCGGGGAGCGTCGGTCCTCAATGGTGTGGACTATCGCCTTCCTACCGGGAGGGCTGAGGTTCAAATCCCGACACGTACCAATGTATTTCGAAATTTTCGAAAAATATATGTACGTTATCCGACTGCCTTACGGGGAAGGAAAACATCGTGAGGAAACCTTCATGCAGCCTGCGAAGAGATTCGAAGGTTGTGTGGTGAAGTCGTCCAATCCGCACTGGGCCCGCGTGACGACTAAGGCCAATCACCCTATACGGGTAGGCTCGTGCCCCTCGGTGGGGACGTTTAATGAGCTGATGATGATGATGTTTTTTATGAAATGAAAATCTTATTGACTTAGGACTGTCGGTTATCCTGCAAATACCAAAGTAAGCTTATGCTTTTTCTCTCCATTCTCTCCAGGCTTTCCATTCAATTAGTTATCCCGCAGCCCTTCCGTCCAGCCTTTAAACTCTTTACTCTGCACAGCACATTCAAACCCTTATCGCCCACTCTAATTATTGGATAGCAGCAAACAGCACGATCACGTGAGCCCCGCAAACGTCCTCGCGACATCCGAATTGCGTAAATCACGAAACAAATAAAACCCGGAGCAGTAGGTACATTTGTACTACAGGCACTTATTAGGTCGGTTTTTTCCCAAACACTTAACTGGTTACTTAGCTCCCTCTGCAGCGTTCTAAAGCCGGGGTAGACTCCTACTCTAGGACGCTCTAGCTAGAGGCTCAATTACTTTATTAAAGCTGAGAGCCTACGTTTGTCACTTGACTGTGCTGTGAAGGCCAACAGGAAAGCGCATCCGGACAATTAGCACGCGACATCTACTAAAACTTCTACGTGACGCTCTGTACAACTTTATTGGTCAAATCTGGATTGAGATATTAAACTCATATTCTAATACTGCCCTGTCTTTGCCTTATCCTTCGAGGATAAATAAGTGATTAGTATTGTTTACCTTTAAGTTAGCCTGTCAAGTATCTATATGTAAGTAAGAACGAGTCCTTGACTAAAGACCAGTATTTCATTCGCAAAATCGAAATAATACCTTGAAGAAATGTTTGAAATGTTTTCGAAAGAAGAGCACATAGTAACTCGATCGATTTAAGTAGGGTACGCCTTGACAAATCGGTTACGACACTAAAGGGCACAGAAACGATTTGTACTCTGTAGGCAGGTCTAAATATTTATATGTATAAATGTGAATTATGTATGTAGGTATCTATGTGTTGTATGTGTATTAGTGATGTAACGAATATTGAATTTTTAACAATGCGAATATTTATCTTAAATATTCGCGAATGCGAATGTTAAATTTCAAATAAAGCGCGCGTCAAATATTTGACAGCTTTGAAATTTCGTGCCAGCCATGTTGAAACCGAACATAGCCGAGCGCCCGAACCGATACAGGTTGAATGAACGAAGTTAGGCACAGAAAGAAAGTTCATTCGAAAAGTTTTGTTTTAAGGTTCTAAAAAATAAAAAAGGTTAAGTTTTTCATATTATGGAACAGTCAATTCACATATGATTAAATAAAATACATAAAGCTTGCTTATCTATTGTGTTATTAATTCATATGCATCTATCTATATAATATTTTCCTTTTAGTTTGTTAAAAACATTCGCAAAAAATTCGCATCGTTTTTTGCGAATGCGAATGCGAATATCGAAAAATATGCGAATATTCGCATATTTTTCGCGAATGCGAATATTCGTTACATCACTAATGTGTATCATTCACGCGTCAGGACTCTTTGGCGTAAGGTTTTTGTTGATGGTTTTTAGTGTTTTTTTTCTTACGTACTATTAATAGGTTTTAAGTTGTAACTAGTTGTAGTTGTAATAAGATAGTACTTATTTGGTGATACTTAAATGGTGATATAATTGGTCTTTTCAGTTATGATGTTCTGAACTCCTTATCGGAAGATCCCACAAGCTGTCTCGCATACTGCAAAAGGATATCTACACATCGCTGTATATCTTTGTATTTATGCTTTACTCGATCTGTGTACTAATAATGTTAACACATTTTTATAAAACATTTTGTTAAAAAATATATATTATTTTTTTTATTTAACATGACTTTTTATATGCAAGTTATTATTATATTGATAATATAATCGGTGGCTCAATCATGTGGACTGTTTACATCCTACCGGGAGGGCGCAGGTTCAAATCCCGCCACGTACCAATGTGATTTCGAGTTTCCGTAATTATATATGTACTTTTATCCAGCGCTCTTACGGTGAAGGAAAACATCGTGAGGAAACCTGCACACGCCTGCGAAGAGATTCAAAGGCTGTGCGTGAAGTCGGCCAATCCGCACTGGGCCCACGTGGACGACTAAGGCCTATACACCCTTTACGGGTAGGCTCGTGCCCCTCAGTGGAGACGTTTAACGAGCTGATGATGATGGTGATAAAAAAAAAACATTTAAATTTTGACCATTACGCGTCACTGAAAGGGTTATAATCAAAATCACGAGCACACTACTATCATTGACATGTAGCAAGTGGCTTCATTATGAATGAAAATTCTGCCCAACTGACGGGATGGGCAGAATTTTGCCGCGGACACTTTGAGTCAGATTGTGCGTCTAATTAGTTTATTTTTTATTTTAGAATTAAAACTATAATAAAATAAACGCCCCATTACAAATGCTTTACCGTTTATTCAAATGAAAGCAAACATTTATTTTAAACATAACATGATCTCGTACCACATAAATGACTACAACTCAAAGGCCACGCGTGATAATTACTTACATTCCATATTTACATGACCAGCATACACTTAAAAGAAGAAACACATAGTTACAACTGTACAAACAGCCTTTTAAAAATACCGAAGTCAGTATAGTCACAATAATATAATTTTACTTAAATTTCCTTCAATACTGTCAGAATGACTGCAAAAAAAGTCAAAAGTAATATTTTAATTTTTTCGGAAACTGTTGCTTACTGGAAATTGACCTTTTCTTAGCGAAGTATTTAAATTGAAATAGGAAGTATAATTCCATGAAAGTTAAATTCTTAGAACCTCTGTACATTACAATTGACTGCTATTAAAAAGGCTATATTATATATTGCTTGTAACCGAGGCTGTACAGTCGTAACTTTGTATTCCTTCATTTAAACAGTCCAAGAGTTACAGAAACCAATTGTACTAAAGCTAATCAAATCACTGGTAATCAATACTATGATACAAAACTTAAACTATTACTATACAAATAGAAAACTTACAATTTGGCATTTAAACTTCTACGATGGTCGAATGGTCACTTTTGTTCCTCGAATTCATTGCAAATATAATGCAAAAGTAACGTTATATACTAAGATTATATACCTACAGATCAATGGAAAATCTTTCTACATAGAGTTTAATATAAATGTCATTTTAACATGGAAATGGGTTTTATGTCAAATTGTGAGATATACGGGTAGTTCCCGCTCGTCACCCCTTGCTTTTTCCCCCCCAGAGACGAGTGGGAATTTTAGTATTTTTCTTTTAATTTTAGTAGACGATTAGTTTTGTTTCAAGGTAATAAAGTAATTTAAGAAACAATATGGTTATTGTAGAGTTGATAAAGTTACAAAGTTTTATTAGGGGCGACGAGTGGGATTTTTTTCAATGAATCTGTTTTCGAATATAACTTATTGTATTACACTTGAGTACTTCGAAAACAGTAACACACATCAGTTTCCTAACATATTTTTTAAAGATGTGCTTACAGAAATTAATTTATCAGATTAACTCGCATAACGTATATATCCACCAGATTTTTTTTTATTGTCTGGATAAAAATTCATAATACAATTTCTTAGTGGCAGTGATTCTTAGCGGCAGTGATTTAGCGCGCTACATTCATACTTATGAGCTAGAATACAAATATTTTTTATCATACGTATTGCATAACATCCGTTTCAGAATATTTCTGAGTAATAATTTTGTACGATAGATGTAGAAAATGTGTATTTAAAAAATGTGTTTTATGACTATTATACAACTATAAGTCATATAATCTATGCATTTATTTTATTATGCTTCACTTTTGTGTTATAAAAATGTATTGTTTGCAAGACTTTGAACCCGACAAAACAGTGTCAACTTCTCTTATTAAAATCTTAAATTTAATATCACTGCAAACTTCTCATTCGTTAGTTCATGACCTGTAAGGTTTGAAACTTTCAGGTCTTGCAAATAGTTAATCACTATCAGCGATAATCAGATAAAAAAGTTAAACCGTCCCGCAGTTACTTTTATGGCTTTTGCTGTTCTGACGTTTATGGCTTCAAGCTTTACATGCACTACATGCACAATCACTAAGACATCCATCAAAAAATGTCCGAGCATATACATATAATTATTGTTATATTTAGGACGTAAAATTATTCATTTAAATTTTGACCTTAACGCGTCATAGAAAGAGTACAAAATCAAAAGCACGGGCACACTACTATGTCATTATGACATGTACCGAGCGACGTGATTATGAATTAGAATTCTGTTAACTGACGTGATGAGCAGAGTTTTGCCGCGGACACTTTTTGAGTGCGATTGTGCATCTGGTTAGAACATTGTTTGTCTGAATTCGAGCCTTATAAAATCGCCAAAGACTCGCTTAGGAAGTTATCCTACCCCACAAACAAATGGATTTTCTATTATCTTACCGCTATAGTATTCGATTAGATAAGTGGGATACATTTCTTGTGTTTTCAAACTTAAGTTTTTCGAGTTTACGTATACTATTGTTAGGTTGTGTTGTGAATCATAAGTTGCAATAGAAACGAAAAAATTTAAACTGTTGTTAAAAACTGTATCAGAATTAAAAAAATCTTTATGCAAGATTTCAGCAACTCATTAAGTGCATCTCAGAGTGGAATTCGAATTTATTTCAGCATTTATTTCTTTCTTTATGCAAGCTCGACTTAGGTAATTGCAATAGAAACTTTAAAGATTAATAGAACTTGTATTTTATTGGTACAACAAACTGTTCTTTAACTAAGATCTATGCAACGATTAAGTGCATCTCAGAATGGGACTCGAATCTCGGCCTAGATCTTTTATAGGAAGCGCTAAGTGATACATTTGTTTTGGGAAGTAGCTTATTATTACATATCAACCGATTACAAACCGTACTATTCATCCTTCAAACTTTTTCATCCACCCTAAGCTTTTTCGTGCAACTCTCCTCTGTATTAAAGCTCACTTTCCTCTTCAGACCTTTCGGGTGTTTCTCACTATCCACACTGCTTAGTCTGCCGCTGCCTTCCGAGTCACTCGATATACCGTTCGTCGCGTTCTTTATGATGAGTAGGTCCTTCTCTATCTCCGTCAGTTCCCTAGGCTTGGCCGGCCTTCCTACGGGCCGCTTGGGTTTGTTCTGAGTGGATGGAGATTCTTCTACGTTCTTGCGCTTCTTGTACGGCCGTCTGCCTGGTTTCTTTTTCGCTTGCGGCTCCTCCTGGCGGGGAATTAAATTTGTTAGTATTATAATCGTGTATCAGTGTCGTTAATCGGCGAGTCTTAGCTAAAGGGATCGAACTATTGGCGTAGTAGCCAACATCTAAACCATTACACCAAATGTTTAGCTAACCCTTTATCCGCCATGATTCCAAACACAATCCGTCAGCGGCCCTTAAAGGGTTTTTTATTTATTTCTTCAAAAAGTACACATAATAACAAAACCTTTTTCTCAAACTGTGTAACAGTTTGTCGGCTGTAGCTGAAAATTAAAAGTGTTTATTCACTTTAGGTCCTCACAGGACACTTATAAGTGTTTAATGAAGCTACCACTGGTTCGGACGATAGTTTTCTACTGAGAAGAATTCAAAGAGCTCTCGTAAAGATCGTTTTTTAAAGCTTTCCCTAAATATATACATATACATACAAATACGTGTGTATCTATATGTACTTGTATGTGTGTACATACTTACACACACATACAAGTACATATAGATACACATACATATATATACATGCACAAACACATCACACACATGAGAAATGATTAAACGAGGTCGTATTTGAATATAACACCTTCATAAGATGTCTTACAAAGTATTCTACATGTACGATATTAATATCTTTGTCATATGTTAGTGTTGAGTAAAATTAAATAAATATTTTAAACTTAATTAGAATGACGTGGCTCACCTGTTTCGGCTTCGCGCCCATGTATCCCGAGCAACGCTTCGCGCCGCATAGACATCGTTTCTTCTCAATGCCGGCACATTCCAGGTTATAATTGAACGTCAACTCGCTGTTCTGTAAGAACACATATTGGTTTTATTAAAAGCGACGAAAGATCGACATTATAGTCATCATCAATCAGCCTTTATAGGTGGGTGCGCCAAAGTACACCTAAATTTTTGAAAATGCTGTACCTAATCTATTATCCTAACAATCACAATTCCTCACTATGTCTCTCATGTTCATTTTTCAAATTCAACTTCAAATTTCTCAACTCATCATAATGTCAGTAGCATTAAAACTATTACATATTTTTTCATATTATAAGTGCGAAGAACGATAGGGGGGTACCGCCATCTCTTAAACCAATATTAAAATATTATTACTTCGTCTTTTCTGGTACGAAAATGCTGACGTATAATTATAACAATACTGTTTTAAGAGATTGCGGTAACCTCCCAGGACGCTCACCTGATGGTAAAAGATACGCCTGACCACCACTGCATATGCCAGAGCAGCATTGAAGAGACCAACAACTGATAAACAGTTATTATCCTTCATCAATGCCGCACTGCGCCCGTCACCCGAGACAACAGATGTTAGGTCTCTTAAACCCGGTAATTTCTACCACGTGGTAATTTTTTTTGATTTTATTCAAATACTCACTGCTGGTATGTCGAATAGTGCAAAGAGTCCCACACGAACATCCCCAAGTACGGTCCACTTTTGCGTTTCACAGTTGGGCTCACAGCAGTGGTTCATGAACCTGCAATAAATACAAATAAATAAATATCCACTGACATTCACACCGCGCCATCTAGCCTCAAGTTAAGCGTGAAGCCAGTATTATGGGTACTAAACAACAGATAAACATACTCATATACACTTTTTGTAAATACATACATATTATACATAGAAAACACCCAGACCATTACAAACAGACATGTTCATGCACACAAATGTGTGTACTGCCCGGGGATCGAACCCGCAACCCATGGTGTTGCAGTCGACGTCTTAACCGCAACACCAAATGGGTTGCATCACACTAATATAATAAAGACGAATGTTTGTGCATAAACAATTTTGTGACTTCTTCAATTTTAAAAGGATTTTAATGAAATTTAGTATGGAATTAGCTGACAAACTGGACAAATATATAGGCAATGTTTTACTGCGGGAAAACACATTGCAGGTGACACCGCGGGGCACAGCTAGTACAACATAAACACATTTAAGTTTCAATCACATCATAACGGAGTTGCACTGAATAATTATTTATTTATTTTCGGAAGACTAACAGCAGAAATATTTACAAAAATATACTTAAGTTTAATACAATGCTAATAATAAGTCTCCACCTATAAATTCGACTACATTCACAAGGAAAGCTGTAAGTTTAAAACAAAATGAGATAAGAGTGCTGACCACAAAACTCCGTATTTAAGTGAATTTATTAATCAAAATAACGCTCGTAAGTAGCCGTTTAAGTGATTTTACATTTTGTATGTATATGTATGTAATATTGTTGTATGTGTACGTGCATATGTATGTGTTTATGTATGTGTATGTATATGTATGTATATTTGTGTATGTATTAAATATATATATGTTATTTTATTTATATCGTACTTGTTTAATTGTATCCTCAATACGGTATGATTATATATTATCATGTATCCGCACTGCGTGTAGCTCTGTCCCTCTTTAAAATAAGGTATCTACGGAAGATCAGCGTTTCGGTACGTTTTCGTGCCGCGACACCATGCTGAGTACATGCCTTTTCGGTCCCTTATTTCAACTTTTTTACTGTTGTATTAAGTTATAGAATTTGATGTATTTGTAAATTTGGTGCACCGAATAAACAATTTTCTTTCTTTCTTTCTTTGATGGAGTGCTAATGCAGAATAGGTCTATTTCGGGCGGGAGCCGGTTAAAAGCCTCACTAGCCCGATTGAGGAACGCAATGGAACGATAGTTGGTGCGAGCAGAAGGCACTTGAAGTTTTACCCTGCAACGCAATCCCGGGTGGCTATGCTTCAACCCAACTGAAAACAGCAGCTCACTGCAGTCAATGGACCCATTAACAATGTTCATTAAAAAGCAAATGTCATTGATGTTTCGCCTTATTTGAAGAGGGAGACAGTGATAGCGCTTACAACGATGTTCATAACTATCCGAGAACTGGTGTGCCTTATGTGCTGGTGTATAGTGATAATTATCAAAATAATCACGTATGGCAATATAATTATACTTATTTAAAATAAGTAAAACAATTATATATAATAAATCTATAAACTAACAAAACATACAAAGCGTAAAAAATATATATTTTGATAATTTACAGCCCTGCATAATAAGTCATAAAGTCATAAATTCCAACTGTTTGACCTACAAAACTGTGGAATCAGCTACCATCTGACTTATTCCCTGAGCGATACGACCTGGCGTCATTCAAGAAGAGAGCGTATTCCCACTTAAAAGGCCGGCAACGCATTTCTTTGCCCTCTGGTATTGCAAGTGTACATGGGCGACGGCTCCATTTACCATCAGATGAGCCGCCTGCACGTTTGCCCGCTATAACATTAAAAAACGTACCTAGCAAGATTCCCTTTCGGGCCCGCATCGATCATTCTCTCCTTGTCCAGTGTTAGAAAATAGAAATTTTCATCGCGAATCTCGTGTTTTCTGTTCATGCGCCGCCTAAACTCCTCTTCGTCTATCAGTTCGCCGACATATTCTATCACGAATTGCCCTGAAAAATAATAAATAACCAGACATTCACACAGCGCCATCTAGCCCTAATTAAGCGTGAAGCCTGCAGTATAGGTACTAAACAACGGATAAACATACATATATATACTTATATACCGTTTTTAGGGTTCCGTAGCCAAATGGCAAAAACGGAACCCTTATAGATTCGTCAATTCTGCCTGTCATACACTGTCTGTCCGTCCGTCTGTCCGAATAACACAACCCCTTTTTTCTCCGAAACTAAAAGCACTACACTATTCAAACTTTGTACGTATATGTATTCTGTGAACCGCTATTTAATAAAAAAACTTGGAAAAAAATATATTTTGTGGTTCCCCATACATTGAATTGAAACTCTTTTTTTCATCGTACCCCCACGTGTGGGGTACCAATGTGTAAATCTTTAAAAATGGTATTGAGGTTTCTAACATCATTTTTTTATAAATTGAATAATTTGCGCGAGAAACACTTCCCAAGTTGAGAAAATTGTTTATTTTTCTTAAATAAAAAATATTGTCTGAAATAAAAGTAGCCTTTGTTTTTCCTTATTACATTACCTACCTGCCAAAAAAGGTATAGTCCAAATCGGTCCAACCGTTTCAGAGATTACCCGGAACAAACAGACAGCCGGAGAGACAGACAAACATTTAAAATAATGTTTTGGTGTATAAGCTGTTTATATATTCATAGGCATAAAAGAATGTTTTGGTTTATAAGCTGTTTATATA
>PQWD01007640.1:11896-25601 GCA_019425675.1 Leucinodes orbonalis | reverse complement strand
TTTATTTGTTTGTAAACTACTTCAACGTCAAATGACCGAAGTGCGATTTTAATCGAAAACTTGGTTAGCTTTTATTGGGATAATATCTCTCTCAGCGCGGGTAACTACACAGTTTAGTCATGGGAACATTTCGTTCAATTATCGTTCTGAAATGTTGTAATATAGTTCTCACTTTCAAGAGAGTGATGTATGGCCGGTGAGGGACGGACAGTTAATTAGAAAATGTGTTTCCTTCATTATGCTAATTATAAATCTTTGTATTGATATATAAATCATAAATTTATTAGTATGTTATCCCCACGCACTTAGAACTGCCCCTATTTTGGTTAACTACAGTCAATGTACTTTTTTCTTTCAAAACTTAGTCCCCGATAAACAAGTCACGAAAGTTCGTGTAAAAAACATTAAACAAGCTCCACTCTCGCATTTCGTACCATCTTATCATGACAATCACTCAGGCCTACGTGAGCGTGGAATGCCGTGCTGTTCTGGTAATTCCCAACAATCATTATAGTTTGAAACTTAATAAGTGTATAATATAACGATGGACGACCCGTTTGGTGTAATGGTTGAGACGTCGGCTATTAAACCTATTCCCGGGCAGTACATACGTTTTTGTGCATTAACATTTCTTTTTGTAATGGTCTGGATATATAATATGTATGTATTTACAAAAGAGTTTAAAATTAAGTTTCTTGTTCTTCTTAGCGTATCGATAGCAAAAACACAATTAAACCGTAGGAACCCAAAAGCCAGCCACGGCGATAGTGCTGTCCGCAGCCGTAAGTAAATCCTGCAGAGAACAGCTACTTGGGCAAGCAGGATATGACATAAGGTGAATCATCGTTTGAGCCGCTCCACAAAGAGTCTTAATCAAGACCACCCGGAAACCCCCTTCTGGCTAAATTGTCCCTACGCCGACCTGTCAAAGTCCGAAGCCTATTTAGCTTAGACTTCCAGGTCGGCCAAGGCAGTTCATCGCCAGGGGGAAGCCTCTCATCAAGAGGGATAAAAGGATTCAGCAAAGTATCCGCCCCACGCCAAAGCTTCAGTCTCTCGATTTTCGGATTTATGGCCAAAGGCTCGACACACTTAAGAATTATACTATGAAAATGCAAAAGAATTATGCAAAGAATTATCTTTCTTCGAGTATGTTGATCCGTTGTTTAGTAAATATAATACAAGTTTCTCGCTTAACTTGGGGCTAGATGGCGCTGTGAAGAGGGAAAAAACATAAGGGTCCGTGGTCTAGTGCGTGAAGTGTTGGTTTAGATCGCTGATCTGGGGGTCGTGGGCTCGAATGCCGCGGAGAGAGCAAATATTAATGCTCCCTGGTAACTGATGAAATGAAACAATTAAGTAATAAGAAAAACGCCGCCAAAGCTCGATATAAGATGAATCCATCAGATAGAAATCGTGACAAATACAAGTTGTTGAGGAATCGCTGCAATAGGTTGTGTAGGGACGCTCAACGACGCCATATCCATGAATCCATTGAAAATGGCAACCCTTCTAAGGTTTGGAGGTTTCTTAAATCATTAGGAGTTGGAAGATCTCGTAGTGAATCTGTCCCGAAAGACGTAAATATCGAATCTTTAAATGACCACTTCTGTTCTTCTTCTGCTTTCAATAGTACTATTAAGGCTAGCACTTTGCATAAACTCTCTTGTCTTCCAACACCTGATTGCTCTCCCTTTGTTTTTAGTCAAGTATCTGACTGTGATGTTAAGAAGAACATTTTAGCTGTTGTGTCGAGCGCCGTTGGTGTCGATAGCGTTAGTCGTAGTATGATAACTCCACTCCTTGATATCCTCTGTCCCATCATCTCCCATATATTTAACCACTCGCTCCTATCCAGTTTCTTTCCTACTATATGGAAGGATGCTCAAGTAATACCGCTACCCAAAAAAACGAACCCTGTATCTATATCAGAATACCGCCCTATTTCCATTCTTCCATTCCTGGCTAAAGTTCTTGAAAAAATTGTTCATCAACAGCTTAGTCATTTCCTTTCTCAAAATAATCTCCTTAATCCCTACCAATCTGGTTTTCGTCCCGGTCATAGTACGACAACAGCTCTAGTCAAAATTACTGACGATATTCGGCGCGGCATGGATTGCAGAAGTTTGACGGTGTTGGCGTTACTAGATTTTAGCAACGCATTTAATACTGTCGACTTTGAAATACTCCTTGGCTTATTGCGTACTCTTAACATATCTCCAGCGGTGCTTGACTGGTTTCACAGTTACTTGCATGGACGACGGCAACGTGTTCGTGTTGAAGATTCATTCTCAGCATGGCGTGTAATTTCTGCTGGCGTTCCGCAAGGTGGCGTTTTGTCCCCTCTTCTTTTTTCTATTTTTATTAATACAATTACTTACAATCTCTCTTCTTTCTACCACCTATATGCAGACGATCTTCAAATTTATTCACAGGGTGGCCTTGATAGTATTCACGAAGTTGTGCAGGTCCTAAATACTGATTTAGCCCGAGTTTTGGAGTGGAGCGAGGCTTTTGGACTCAAGGTTAACCCTAACAAGACTCAAGTCATTGTCATTGGCAGCCCGGGGTTGGTTTCGCGAGTAAATTGGGATACCATGCCAGCAATTCTGTTTGATGGAATTCATGTACCTTATAGTAAAGACGTGAAGAATCTGGGTCTTTTCCTTGACAGTTCTTTGTCCTGGGATAAGCAGATTGGTGAGGTGAGCAGGAAATTGTATGCTTCAGCAAGTTCCATCTGTAGACTCCGTAATTTTTTGCCGATTCCTACCAAAATTTTACTTGTACAAGCTCTATTATTGCCTGTCTTAGATTACGCTGACTGTTGTTATCCTGACATTAGTGAAACTTACTTGAATAAACTTGAGCGACTTCAAAATTTTTGCATTCGAATCATTTTTGGCCTGCGTAAATTCGATCATGTCTCTCAGTACCGTGCTCAATTAAAATGGTTACCTATACGTCGTCGTCGCGATCTTCACATTCTTTCACTTCTGTACTCCATTTTGTTTAATCCTTGTTCACCACCTTACCTCAAACTTCATTTTAATTTCCTTCCAACCACAATGAGTGCTAATCCTCGATCTTGTCGTAAACTTCACCTAAGTGTTCCTCCTCATTCCTCTAGTTACTTTTCTAAATCCTTTGTTGTCCGGTCAATTCGCCTTTGGAATTCCCTACCCATGTCTATCCGTGAATCTCAATCCTTACCTATTTTCAAGTCCCGCGTTAAAACTCACTTCTTGTCACTTATTCGTCCTTGACTTGTACTCCTGTCTCTATTTGTATAGTATGTATGTTGTGTAAATTGATCTTATAAATAATGTATGTATTGGATTGTATTTATCTTTTCTTTATTTCTAACTTCGTTTTTGCACAATATTTGACTCATTTCTTTTACAACTTTTATTTATTTCCTCTCATGAAGGTTGTCTGGAAGAGATTGCTTTATAGCGATAAGACCGCCTTAATTGTACAACTGTTATGTTCCTTTGTGTATTGTGTGTTTTTTTTTCTGTGCAATAAAGTTTATTATTATTATTATGTTTTCGAAATCCTTAAGATTCACGGGCCAAATAGTGGCCCGGTCCTTTGGAAGGCATGTGTGGGGCCGAAGCCAACAGCACAGAGGCCTTTTTTCGAATGTTTAATCTTTGAATGTGTTACACGTGGCGGATGCTATCACAGAATGCACAATATGATACAACCCATGATGACCCCCGCCAGGTGTAAAGACTATTGTAAATATATGGAAACTACGATACTGGGCTATGGAATTGGGTTTTGGTGGACTGAATATCTGGGCTATGGGGGAGACTACGGACGCCTGTCATTAAACTAGTCTCACAGTAAAATAGAGACAGGCGGTGACTCGCCGCGGCTAGATGGGCCCCCTAATGGTCGCCTGCAGTGGGGCGACAGAGGGGCAACATGGGCGCTCGCGGCTAGGGGTGTCGAGAGGTGCGGCACCGATTTCACCATCGCGAGTAACAACGCAGGTCACTCGGAGCGGGTTTCCTCGCTATTACGCCATTAGACACTTCCACCCCCGAGCATATAGCTCTAGCGACTCACTCCCGACGGCCAATGAAGGCAAGCGGGAGGTAGGGATCTGGTCCTCATGGGTCCACTTCGCCCACCAACAGTGAGACGAGGCGAAGACCAGAGAGTTCCCCGGAGCACGGGACCGAGGTGCGCGCCACACACCATCAGCTCGCCACAAGCTGCCCGACGGTGACTGATTGCACCGATGATTCTAGCATAAAGCTAATACCACCAGCGGCGATGGGTCGTCACGTCCCTACGCGCTATTATTATTATATTATATAAAAATCGTTTTGTGAGATTTTTTTGGAAGGGTGATGATGATTCCTTGCTTCGCATAACGCGTCATTTATATTGTGTCACTATTGTGCCACTGCGACACAACTTGAGATTATTTTCACTTTGATGACATTTTGCAGTTTTTTTATTTTTTTATCTAATGAAGTGAACAGGACGTTCAGAACGCAAACCTGATGATAAGTGATACGCCTGACTATGACAGAGCGGCATTGAAGGATACCAACAACTGATACACAGTGATTATTCTCCATCAATGCCGCACTGCGCCCGCCACCCGAGAAAACAGATGTTAGGTCTATACCGGTAATTTTCCTAGCGTCAGTGCCCTCATCCCGAAACACAAACGTGCAAGAAATAGAAAGAAAGAAAGAAAGAAATACTTTATTTGGCAAAAAAAAACATACAAATATAAAATATGAATACAAATAAAATGCCAAATAGGACCTCACTCAGCATGTGTCCCGGCACGGTTAAAGTATGCCAGGACGCTGTTTTTCAGTGAAGCCTCGGAGGACAGTCATAAAACTAAAAATGACAAGTGTACAAAATTAAAATTTAAAATAAATACTAATTTGACAATCATGTGCGCAAAATAATATGTAGATATACAAATAAAATTGGCAAAATAAATATAAAACAGATAACAAATAACAATATTGAAGTGAAATTTAATATTGAGACAAACAGTAGAATTACACAAAAAATATATAAAAATAAATATTAACAACCGAAAATATGTATCAATCTTACACAGTTAATTTACAATAGAACTTAATGAAAAAAAAAAAATTAAATTAAAAGGATTATTTACAAGTCTGAGCTAATATCTTGGCAGTATAGACGAAGACCTGCATAACACTCCTGTTTCACGGGACGATATCTGACACTGCGGTGGTACCTAACTAGACGACTCAGTACCGAGTCTACCACCTAGTAGTTTCAAGGGGACGATATTTGGTACTGCGGTGGTACCTCCCTAGACGACTCAGTACCGAGTCTATCACCTAGTAGTTTCAAGGGGACGATATCTGACACTGCGGTGGTACCTTCCTAGAGGGTTGTTGTTCTAAACTAGACCACGAAAGCAGTCAGTAATGTATGCCAAAATCTGATATGACGTTGTTATAAATTGCCCTATGAATTGTAATGAAGGGTGACGGTATTACCGCCATTTGTACCCTTTGTTCAAGGGCTGTTTGATGAATAAATAATACTTTTGTGTAAGGGACACTACCCAAAGGAATTCCACTTGGATGGGACTGTTTTCAAGTGGCAAAATTAAAATTCGACATTTCTGTTTCGTATACATATACGACTTGCGAAAGGTCGCTGGTGGAGGCTGGATGAGAAAAGCGGAGGACTGGGATATCTGGCGCAAAATGGGGGAGACCTATGTCCAGCAGTGGACTGCGATAGGTTGAATAGAGATAGACAAACATATGTAGTAAAATTAATTTGATTTATTCTGTTTAAATTCTGATAGGTGACTTTATCGCTGGGAAAAAATATTTTTGTTTCGGATAGCTATTTAATACATATTTTTAAATAGATTATAATTAAATAAATATTCACATAGCGCCATTAAGCTCCAATTTAAGCGAGAAGCCTGTATTATGGGTAGGCGAATAAACGTACTTATATAAATACTTAACAATATTTTATACTTTGGAAACTCCCAGACCGAAATTTATTAATTGCACAGGATTCAAACCAAGAAACCTTGTCATCAGCGTCGGTCGCTCATTGGTGTGGACTCGACCGATGACCGATGTGGAGGGTGCAGGTTCAAATCCTGCGAGTACCAATGAATTTCGTATTTTCGAAATTTTATATACGGTTTCCGACGCTCTTACTGTGAAGGAAAACATCGCGAGGAAACCTTCAAACGCCTTCAAAGTGATTCAAGGGTGTGCGTGAAGTCGGCCAATCCGCATTGGGCCCGCGTGGACTTGGTATAATAGCAGTCATGCCACCCATAACCCCACTATGCGTGCGGAAGGTCTTTCACATTAAAACTTATTACTATGCAAAACAACTAAAAAACATTAATTTACCTTGATCACCCCGTGAATTGAACCCGGAGCTTTGCACAAATACATCGCTAATTCGCCCACAATACCTGGAGGTTAATGGCTTCATTGAAAGCTTTCATCTCGAAGCTATTAGGCGCACGTGTTCACCAAAGCTCTTTGTTAAAAACAACAATTGTCTTTACTAATGAACTGAAGCTGAATAAACGGTATTTTAGAGGCTAATTTTCCTCGGTATTATGGTATTATTTCTACAAAAAATAATAACAATAATATTATGGCACGGTGTGAACTGTTGCCCTCCTTCCGGGAGGGCTGAGGTTCAAATCCCGCCACGTACCAATGTGTTTTCGAATTTTCGAAGTTATATATACGTTATTCGACGCTCTTCCGGTGAAGGAAAACATCGTGAGGAAACCTGCGCACACCTGCGAAGAGATTAAAGGTTGTTCGTGAAGTCGGCCAATCCGCATTGGGCCCGCGTGGACGACTAAGGCCTTAACACCCTTACGGGTAGGCTAGCGACCCTCTGTGTGGACGTTTAATGAGCTGATGATGATGATGATGAATATGGCAACGGTCATAATATGTTGGATCGGGATCAGTGACCATTTATTTACCCGACTACCGCATGTGGATCATTGTTTTCAAGTACAAGACGACGTTTGACGTTCATAAGTGCTTTTTGTAAGCCTAATCTGAATAAATGAATTTTTACTTTCATTTATTCAGATTAGGCTTACGTACCTACGTATCATCATCATCATCATTACAACCTAGAAAGTCCACTGCTGAACGAAGGCCTCCCCTAATGATTTCCACGCGGACCGATCCCTTGCAGTTGACATCCATCTGCTACCTGCCACGTATATAGGTATGAAGATTTCTATGTTCCCTGCCGCAGCCTAAACTGTCCAATTCTAACAGATTAAGTGTCGTTAGATTTGTCATAGCACGAGGGTACTTTAAAAACATAAAAAATCAAAATGGCGAATATATGAAAGAACAATATGTTGTGGATAACGTACATATAATTTCAAAAATTCGAAAACACATTGGTACGTGGCAGGATTTGAACCTCAGCTCTCCCGGTAGGAGGGCGACAGTCCACATCATTGAGCCACCGACGCTCATAAAAAATATATGAAAGCATACCATAGTTACCGACATAGCCTGCCGGATCAGCAAGTTGAAGTGGCAGTGGGCTGGTCACGTATGTCGCAGAACCGATGGCCGTTGGAGCAGACGAGTTCTGGAGTGGAGACCGCGTCTCGGCAAGCGTAGCGTAGGACGCCCTCCGGACCGATGGACCAACGACTTGCCAAAGGTCGCTGGTGGAGGCTGGATGAGAAAAGCGGAGGACCGGCATGTCTGGTGCAAAATGGGGTCTGGCGCAAGACCTATGTCCAGCAGTGGACTGCAATAGATTGAAGAGAGATACATATAAAACACCTACAAATATTTGTACTGCCCGGGGAACGAACCCCTGGTGTATCCCCCCCTAGTGTATCTCAACCAATAATCCATATTGTGGATAGTGACAAAAATTGATATACCTAAATGAAAACCTAACCTTTTGCTTTCACCAGTCTGCGCAAATCGCATAAATTTTAGTCCATCCCATATAAGCATACCAGCAAAACCTAACACTCCACACCAAAAGGCATCTATCCACGTCACCGGCCAACCCGATTCCATTCATACAGTGACGTCACAGGTTTGCAGTTTCCAATAATTGTGAACACACAGCCACCGCAAGCGTGATTGCGGCGCGGACAATCATGGCGCTTGTGGCGAGCCGATAGGGTTGTCAATGCTGAAATTGGAATATAGAAGCCTATCTATTCTATCGCAGTCCACTGCTGGACATAGGTCCACCATTTTGCGCCAGATAACCCAGTCCTTCGCTTTTCTATTGATTGGGCCTAAGACAAACAATAAACTAGACGCACAATCTCACTCAAAAGTGTCCGCGGCAAAAGTCTGCCCATCGCGTCAGTTGGGCAGAATTTTCATTCATAATCACGTCGCTCGCTACATTTCATATGACATAGTAATGTGCACGTGGTTTTGATTTTGCACCCTATCTATGACGCGTTAAGGTAAAAATTTAATGAATAATTGCACCTCATATATTTTTACCAATACTTAATATGATAAAAATTGAAAATATAATTTGCTTTATATAATTATTTTGATTACAAATGAATCTGTATTCAACATATTTTTTTTAAAAAGAGTAACTACTGAGTTTCTTGCTGGTTTCTTCTCCGTGGAAAACTACCTCCCGAACCAGTGGTAGCTTCATTTGACATTCATAAGTGTTCTATAAGGACCTAAACTGAATAAACACTTTTCATTTTAATTTTCATTCAATAATAACTATACGTTTGTTTTTATGGGGCACAGTCATTTTTTGGTTGACGTTTCATCGAGATTGTGCACTTAGTTTTTTTATTGATGATCTAAGATTGGGGCGCAAGTCCAATAGAATAGCGACGATGTGTAATGACGGCGTGACGTGTAATGATTACTGCATTTCATTATGAAATAGCGTCGGTGGCTTAATGGTGTGGCCTGTTGCCCTCTTATCGGGAGGGCTGGGGTTCAAATCCCGACACGTACTAATGTGTTTTCGAATTTTCGAAAATATATGTACGTTATCCGACGCTTTTACTGTGAAGAAAAAGATCGTGAGGAAACCTCCGTAGAAATTTAAAGGTTGTGCGTGAAGTCGTCTAACTCGCACTGGGCCCGCGTGGACGACTAAGGCCTAATCACCCTTTACGGGTAGGCTCGTGCCCCTCGGTGGGGACGTTTAATGAGCTGATGATGACTATGAAATATGACCGATAATAGAACCCGGGTAAATTATGAAAAAGCCACCTTCCGCACATCAATCACTTAGCGCTACGTTTAATGCGGACCACCTGATGGCATGCGAAAATGGACCTTATTTATTAATAATGTGGTCCTATGTTTTCTCATAAATATGAAATCCATAGATATAAAAAATTGGCCAAGCGCGAGTCGGAATCGCCCGTTAGGGTTCCGCAGCAGCAAGTAACATAAAATAAAGTAATTTTTATTTAATTAGGCACTACAGCTTTAATATGAATATAGTGGTTCACCGTTTTTGACGTATAAAAAAAACTACTCAGCAGAAATCGTTCAAACTAAATTTCGTTGTTAGATTTCATAGTAATGTACATCATAATTTTTTTCGATTTTATCAATCCCATAGTTTAGAAATTGGGGGGATCCAATGGATAACAAACAAATTAAACGGACAAAGTCTCAACCTATCGCAGTCCACTGCTGGACATAGGTCTCCCCCATTTTGCGCCAGATATCCCGGTCCTCCGCTTTCCTCATCCAGCCTCCACCAGCGACCTTGCAAGTCTCAAGTAAAAAGCTCTAATATTTTAAATTTTATTGATATCTCAAATACGCCGATTTCGTCACTGACACTGATGATCATCAAAATGTTACTTCCTTAAGTGCTATAAAGCTGAAATTTGTTATTTTATCTAAGGTAAGTGTTTAACCTACAGCAAAATTCATAAACCTATGACTGTCCCCCCATCCCCAAAAAGGGGTGGGGAAGGATTTACCATTACCAATTTCATGAATTAGAAATGTTTACACGGGACAGCAAGAGGTAAATAAAAAACCTATTAATGAAAGAAAGAAGAAAGAAATATACCCTAAAAGGACTGCCTAGCAACTCACAAAATCAACTGAAATCTTATCAAAAACATTTCATATAAAACGTTGCCAAGACGACCACTCAGGTTTATAAAAAGGTATCAACCTCATGTAGAACCACAGATTTCCCAATACAGGAGATGGGGCAAGCCGCGTTAAAAAGTGCGACAAATGTATGCTCAACGAGCATACACTGGCTATAGTTTACGCTCCGTGAGACGAATGAAGACGCACGAATTTTAGAAGAAATTACCATTTTTTTCCAAAATGCCATTCTGTGCAATTGTAACATGCCATCATCGCAGTGAATCAGTAAAATTTACCAAGAAATATAATATCTTTTCACAGGTAAAATTGAAAAGTAATTGCGACACTGGGACTGCCTATAAACTTGGCGGCTGTCCAGTCTAATTGTTATTCGGATGTCTGTGTGTAGAACCAAGCTTCTGAATCTACACGGCTAAACCCTACCGGCCCTTACTTCAACAAATTCTTCAGTAAATATGGCGTGGCTGTTTCGTTATTTACTTTAGATCTGAAACTAAATGGTCGCATCACATTCACGACAAGCGAACATTGACAATTTTAAACCGATTTATTTATTTATTTTAATAAGACAAAAACAGGTTACAGTCAGCGTAAAAAGCCAAATTACATAAACATTGCGTCCTAACTAGGCAAACAACAATTTGATAAAGATAGGAAATTTTTGCACAAAAATAAAATAAAAAGTTAACTTAAGATTTACAATAAGCTATGTCTAAATACATAAGCGAAACGTGGTCGCTCACTAAGGGCCTCTTGAACAGGCTCAAGGTTGCTCAGCGTGCTATGTTAGGTGTTTCCCTACGCGATAGAATCCGAAACGAGGATATCCGTAGGTGAACTAGGGTGACCGACATAGCTCAAAGGATAAGCAAGTTGAAGTGGCAGTGGGCAGGGCACATAGTGCGTAGAACCGAAAAAACGAAGCGTAGGCCACCAGATGGACGGATGACCTGGTTAAGGTGGCGGGTAACAGATGGATGTCAACTGCTAGGGATCGGCCCGCGTGGAAATCATTAAGGGAGGCCTTCGTTCAACAGTGGACATTTTAGGCTGTAATGATGATGATGATGATGAAATACATAAGGCCTTGCAATAAAAATGTCAACAACAGGATGATTGGGCTGATACTTCTCATGCATAAAGTTACTAGGACGTTAGCATCACCACAGAAAGGATTTGATAACGTCCACCCCTAAGGAGATTAAATAGGGGATAAAAACTATACCTAATTAAAAATAATACTACTTAACGAGAGCAAAGCCGCCGGCATAAGCTAGTTATATTCACATAATGAAAGCAAATACAGGCAAACGATTCCAAGAACATACATTTTTGTTAATAGAGTTGAATGTACCCAATAACCTTTTTTTTAACCCCCGACGCAAAAAGAGGGGTATTATAAGTTTGACGTGTCTGTCGGTGGCATCAAACTCTCCGAAGCATACAGTGATTTCAATTCAGTTTTTTTTGTATTAAAGTTGACTTATGTGCGAGTTTCTTAGACATGTTTGATGAAAATCGGTTGAGCCGTTAAAAGTTGTGAGGAGTGAAAGTGGGGAGAGTAACCGAATGACTGCAAAATACTTGGATCAGATCAATGTGACCTTACCTATTTATAGAAAGAAAACTAGTAATTAATAAGAAATAGCGAACGAGCTTGACCTTAAATGAACTATACCCTTGCAAGAATCTAAATTGTAGTAAATAAATTATAATATACTAAAATCTAACTTACCCAACCTACCTCTAAAAAGTATAAAATAAAAATTAAAATTAAAACTTTAAAAACCCCACACAAGTACTTAAGTAATTTCCCTTTAAAAAGTAAAAAATAATGAAGAACTTAATGTTAAAGTACCTAAAATAATAAAAATTAAAAAAAAAGTCGCGTTGGGGACTGAATTTGATATGAAAAATATCGTAGATAAGAAAGAAATAATTAGGAGCGGTCCCCCAACGCGACTTTTTTTAAGAATTATTAATAGATTCTTAGGTACTTTAACATTAAGTTTCTTTATTATTTTTTACTTTTAAAGGGAAATTACTAAGTTCTTGTGTCGGGGGTTTTAAAATTTTTAATTAAATTTTTGAACACAGAATGCGGCAAAAAAAACTTAGTTTGATTTGGCCTTATAAGATTGCTGTTGCAAGTAAAGGTATTTAAGGAAATAATAATTTAATATCCACTAACATTCACACAACGCCATCTAGCCCCAAGTTAAGCGTGAAGAAGAAAAGCGTGAAGCCTGTACTATGGGTACCACAGACATCCGAATAACAATTAGACTGGACAAGCCGCCAAGTTTATAGGCAGTCCCAGTGTCGCAATTACTTTTCAATTCTTACCTGTGAAAAATATTATTTCTGGTAAATTTTACTGATTCACTGCGATGATGGCATGTTACAATTGCACAGAATGGCATTTTGGAAAAAAAACGGTAATTTCTTCTAAAATTCGTGCGTCTTCATTCGTCTCACGGAGCGTAAACTATAGCCAGTGTATGCTCGTTGAGCATACATTTGTCGCACTTTTAACGCGGCTTGCCCCATCTCCTGTATTGGGAAATCTGTGATGGGTACTAAAAACGATAAACAACTTAAGCCCAAAACCATATCATTTAAAGTGTTGCTAAGACGACCACAAAATGTTTACCTTGTGAAAATATATGAGAATTCATTGCACTTTTAATAAGCTGCTCCAGTATTTCAGTCGTTGGTCGAAAACGGCCAGGATTACATCAATCAAATCAAATCAATGAGAATTCATGTAGAGCCAAGCTTCTGAATCCACACGGTCTTACTCTACCTCCACCGACCTTTACTTCAAATAGTTTGACATATCAGTATTTTTTTTATGTTACCATGTGATCAGGACTGTACGGACGCTCACCCGATGGTAAGTGATACGTCTGACCAGGATAGAGATCCATTGAAGTAGACCAAGAACTGATAAACAGTAATTATTCTCCACCAATGCCGCACTGCGCCCGTCACCCGATACAACAGATGTTAGGTTTATTATACCCGGTTATTTTACTAGCTACAGTGCCTCATCCCGAATACAAAAGTGCATAACACTCCTGTTTCACGGGATGATATCTGGCACTGCGGTGGTACCTACCTAGAAGACTCGGTACCAAGTCTACAATCAGTACCTAACTATAAAAATTTTCTATTAGGACACAACGATATTTTAACGCATTTGGAAATTAAAGAAATTGAGGTTTAACCATAGTCCGTGACGCTTTTAACCGAACATCTGCAGTTGACGGTTTCCCGCGGCGAAAGTCTACTTTGCAAATTGCCCGGACACTTAATTTGCTATGCTTTTGACAGTTTAATGGTTTAATAAATTAATTTATTCTAGTAAGCTCTCAATTGATCGGAGGGCAAAACTCCCGAATTATGTATTTGTAAACTATATTATATAAGTTGAGTGTCCGCTATTACACCGCAGTTCGAGGTTCACTCCCGGGCAGTACCTACAAGCATATGTGCGTGAACATGTCTGTTTGTAATGGTCTGGGTATTTTTATGAACCTAAATTATATTAAGGGGTAGATTCGATATGA
>PQWD01007639.1:10634-53997 GCA_019425675.1 Leucinodes orbonalis | reverse complement strand
CAGTGATCGGATCGTCTGGCTCGTCGAGTACGTCGAAGGGAAGTCTACGTTTGCGGGATTGCGTAAAGGCGCGGTTGTTTGCTAGTGTTGGATAATTAGCAAATTGGGCAATTAGGAGTAACTATGTTCGGATGCAGTCAAAGTACCATTTGGACGTTACCTTTTTACATGCAGAGTGGCGACAGGTGACAACATAGGCGCATGCGGCTAGGGGTGTCGAGAGGTGTACACCGCTTTCTGCGCAGACAAAGTGCACCAACACGCGACTTACGCATTTTCACTTCCACCCCTCGCGCTTGCAAACCCACTCTGGACAGCCAATGAAGGCATGCCAGTGGTTGGAGTCCTTGGGTGGCCACTCCGGAAGGCCGGAGATGGTCAGTGTGCACTCTCTGGGGTCGTCGAGTCCGTGTGTCGCTAGGAGTTACGCACCAACAGCTCGCCACAAGCTGCCCTGCGCCGACTGACTGCACTGGTGAAAATCACAAGCGGGCGATGGGGTCGTCACGTCCCGGAGAACTGGGGTGAAACAATGCTTTACGTTGTGTTTCGCCGAGTGAGTGAGTGAGTATTTAAGGCCCAAATTAATATTCACCCTCCCTATTTTACAATTCCTCTTAAGCTTAAGTTACATTAATGTAGACTATTCCGATATTTGTATACTAATAAGATCTCTGAAGCAACAGTTTCAGTTCACCACAAAAGTGAATCGAAACAAATCCAAGAGATCAAATAAGCGTCCCGTGTATCTTGTACGAAATGTATTATTCGAAAGAAAGCCCCGCATAAACAGAGGTCAGTACAACTCCAGCGAAGAAGTGAAGTCACGCTATCTCAGCGCGAGCGATGCGACTAAACCTTGATTTATATTCACTCAGCGCACTGCTCCGCTTTCTGCACCTCAGTTAGTAAACCAGGGCTTTCAACTAGTACGAAAATTTTTGCCTAAACTACAAAATGAAGTTAATAAGTACAATTTACCCCTATATGTTTAACTACCTACTACATAGTTCCGTATTCAAAGAAACCTCTTTAAAATAATGACTGGTGTTTGAATCACGTGGTGATGAATGACAACCCTAACTTAAACTTGGGGAGGTTACAACCGAGTCGACTTCAACTTAATTTGTGATATGGCTTAACTGTCTGCGCCTAGTAGAAAGTTCCTGATAGAAAACTTTTTATTCAAATCTTCCAGTCGCTATCTAAGACTTATTATTAATTTTTAGGTATTTAAAAATATGTAAAGCTCAAACTTGGTCCCAAAGAGCCGGAGATTTGCTCGGTCCGACTGACATACTTCTCTTGCTGCTACACATCCATATTAGATAGGTATTTCATATTAATTGGTTAAAACTCAAGAGTCTGGATGCATTAATAATTTGATGAGTGCAACATTGTCATCTCGTCATATATTTGAGAAGTTAGGTCCTTCACTGCAAAATTCTGCATTTTCAATACAAAACTTTTTACTAAAATGAAATTGGGAAATTCTAACGTCTCCATATTTTGTTCACCCTGCGGCAGTTGTGTCCAAGGTATAGCGAATTTACTACATAGTACTGCACGTACAATTTCAAGTTAAAAAACTATCAAGTTTGAATAATTATGATGATGTTATTATTATGACCTCAGGGCTTACCGCCATGACGCTAACAGTAATATTACCTACTTTACTTTTCTGGTAACAAATGCTGGCGTATCAATATTGTAATAATGTTTTATGACATGGCGGTAACCCCGCAGCATGAAAAGGTAGAAATGCTCAGAATTTTAAAAATAATCGGTGTCGAATATTAGACAACAAAACTTTACGAATGCTGTGCATCTCTTTCTATTCTTACTATATTTAAATAAATGGGGTTCCGTTGATGATTATAACATTATTATAATGATGACCATTCTTACTTACTTATTCCGCTGGTCATTGACCAAGTGGATTTTGGCTTCCGAAACAAGAGATTGTTATCTTTGCCGATCCTACGCTACTTCCTGACAATCATTGACCTGGAGTTCACTCAGATTCCGCGCTGTTTGTGTAGCGATTAACCATGCCCTGCGGTTTCGTAGTATATACTATATTCATATATTAAATAATAATATTAATATATAATAATTATTTATTTGCGAGAATATGGTTACATTACGATCATCACAAATTAAATCCAACATATTCTAGTTCGTTATCGACGTGCAAATGTGATTTAATATATTACCCTTTTCATTTTACAAAATAATTAATACTATTATTCTTTATACATTAAACATTGGCATTTTATCCTCTTATAAATAAATATAAATAAATAATATATTATCTTACCTAGTCCGGTTGGCCGGACTAGGTAAGTCCGGCCAACCGTACCGGCCAACCGTACAAGACTAAGTACATAATATATGTTAACGAATACATTACATATTTAGTTATATATTTGTTCTAGCGAAATAGCATAATAATATAGCAGAGTTTGTTACGTTTAAGTTTTTGTACAAAAACGTTAATTTTATTAGCAAGCGATGTTGAAGACAAAAGTCTTTGAGCAATGCGTCCTACCCGTACTAACATACGCAACTGAGACATGGACACTGACTGCGGGATTGGTTCACAAGTTCAAAGTCACTCAACGCGCAATGGAGCTGAAAAACAGCGTCCTGGAATGCTTTTATCGTTCCGGGACACATGCTGAGACTCTCAGCGCCGGATCTTCAATTTTTTTTGGGTGGGGCAAAAATTTAGAAATGCCGCCCCCGCCCTCTTTTATTTATTTTTCCTTATCATCCTATATTAATTTCACTAATTTTATAATAGGTCCTCAAATTGATTGACATTTGGACAAAGCTGCAACTTTTTACGCAGCTGTGATCAGTTTCAGAGATATTACATCTCCTTGTCTTACTTCGGTGCCAATGATAAGCCAATGGTAAGCTCTTCATGTACTCGGCCTGACATAGTAGCACTCTCGTACAAACATCTCAACATTCGATATAGCAGTGTCAAGTCAGGCACCGTTGGAGGAATAAATACAGCCCAAGTCTCGATCGAATCGAAGGCTTTCTCATAGTCCACAAACGCCAAACATAATGGTCAGTTATACTCTCCGCTCTTCTGTATAACCTGCCACAGCGTATGTAATATGTAGTCTATGGTGCTGAAACCTTTGAGGAACCCGGCTTGTTCGGAGGGCTGGAAATCGTCAAATATATGCGCGAGACGGATCATAATAAAAGTAAAGTTTCGTGGAATATCATCAATAAGGAGACTTGTAAAAATAAAACACAAGATAAAAGATCTCACTGAATATTGATGGCAGGAGTCTTGATACTGACTCTCAGGTGGCAGATGCATTTGAAAAGTTCTTTACTAATATTGCTGTTACTGTAACTAGTAAATTAAATTCAAATCCTCATCTTGCTGTTTCTCTCCTCAAGTCACATGTTGATGAGTGCAAAACGTCTTTTAGATTTACACATGTAAATGCCAGGGATAATCATCAGAACTTTTAAGAGTTAAATATTAAAAAACAGAGGATTTATGGGACTTTCTACAGAAATACTTAAAAATATAATTATATGTATTGCTCTCACTTAGCTGTTATTTTTAATCAGTGTGTTGACCAGGGCAAATTTCCAAATTTGATGAAAACTCAGTAAATCATACCTTTAATTCAAATCTGGAGAAAGAGTGACCCGTCTCACTACAGACCTATCTCTATTCTCCCAGCTCTAAGTAAGATATTTGAAAAATATATTTAATCAATTATTGTCCCATTTCAATGTAACAAATTATTACATAGCAATCAATTTGGATTTACTAAAGGCAGATCCACTGATGCAGGAGTGCTAATGAAAATATTTTTGAGGCGTGGAAAAATAAGCAAGATGCTATAGGAATATTCTGCGATCTATCGAAGGCATTCGATTGCGTTAACCATAATACTCTCCTCATGAAGTTGAAGCATTACGGTGTCGATAAGGACGCTCTTAATTTAATACAATCATATTTAACGAATAGAGTCCAAAACGTACATGTCGGAGAAACAAGTTCCAGCGGAGCCCTTTTATTGATGGGCGTTCCCCAGGGCTCAATATTGCGACCTTTATTATTTTTATTATATAAATGATCTACCTTATTATACTCAAAACTATGTGAAACTGTATTATTTGCTGATGATACATCTCTTATATTTAACGTAGATAGACAAAAAGAAACTTTTGACGATGTAAATACTCACTTTCTCAGGTATTACATTGGTTTACGACCAATAATTTACTTCTTAACTCTAAGAAACAATGTATTAAGTCACAATGCTAATGTAGGCAGGTAGATACTTTCATCACTTTGGATGAAGGACCCATGAAGTAATAAATTCACCGTTTCCTGGTATAAAATTAGACGCAAAATTGCAGTGGGGTCCCCATATTGCGGCTTTGGCAGAAGGCTTAGTTAGCTGCATATGCTGTAAGGAAGATAAGAAGTCTCACTGATATTGAGACTGCAAGACTTGTGTATTTTAGCTATTTCACAGCGTGATGTCTTATGGTCTACTTTTGTGGGGTCTGCTGCTGATCTACAAACAATTTTTGTATTGCAGAAAAGATCCATCCGTGCCATATACGGCCTTAAATCACGTGACTAGGGAATTATTTAAACAAATAAAATTTTAACATTACCGTCTCAATACATTCTAGACTGCGTCATCTATGTACACAAAAATTTACATGTATTTCAAAAAGTCAGATAATCATAGTTTGAACACTAGGAACAACACAAACTTGCCGTTCAAATCTTAGCTTGATAAGGTTGGAACTGATTTGTGGGATTAAGCATTAAATATTTAATAAGCTACCACAAATGTAATTGATTTACCCCTGCATAAGTTTAAGTCTCATGTAAAGTCTATTTTTAAAAAAGATTACTATAGTGTTGAAGATTATATAAATGATAAAAACTCATGGACATGTTGATTTCCACGCCTGCACTACTTTTGTTTTTTTTTTTTGTTGTCATCTATTTAAATTTATAAAATACTTAACTGCTTAATAGTACTTTTGTAGATTATTATATTTTTACCAATAATACGATAAAAATTGAAAATATAATTTGCTTTATATAATTATTTTGATTACAAATGAATCTGTATTCAACACAATTTTTTTGAAAAGAGTAACTACTGAGTTTCTTGCTGGTTTCTTCTCAGTGGAAACTACCTCCGACCAGTGGTAGCTTCATTTGACATTCATAAGTGTTCTTTAAGGACCTAAACTGAATAAACACTTTTCATTTTCATTTTCATTAATGACTCTGGAGAATAACTTGAAGATGTGGCACAATATCGTAATGGGTCGTTAATTCTTCAATAAGCTTTTAATATCTAAGATAACTCGTAACAGATGTAAAAACGGCAAGATTAGTTTATTTTAGTCATTTTTATAATGTAATGTCGTATGGTCTACCGTTGTGGGGTACGGCTGCCGACATTGATACAATATTTGTGCTACAAAAAGAGCTTTTATCTACAACCTTAGACCACGTGACTCTCTTAAAGAACAGTTCAAAGAAATAAATTTGTTTTTTTGTAATGTAATTTTTGTATATTTTTGTCGTTCATAAGTGCTTTTTGTAAGCCTAATTTAAATAAATGAATTTTGACTTTAACTTATCATACCCGGAATATTAGGCTCTCTCCAAGCGGATACGAAAACTCGTTCGCAGAGAATTCTACTATTTCAATACAAGGTTAATTAAGGACCTTATTAAGGAGAACAGGGGGCCCAAAGTTTTCCAAAAACCACTTGGCAGGAGCATTCTGGTGAAGCTTAATATAGCAGATGGCCAACTACTCACATTACGCCAACAGATCCTGGAAGAGGTTGAGAAATTCTATGGATTTGTCGAGCGCTCATCAGTACAGACCGAAGACAGCGAAGATCTACGTGCCCTACTAAGGCACCATTGTACGTAGGATATGCCGGATGTTGACGTTAGCGAAATTAGTGCAGCACTGAAGCAACTGAGAAATGAAAGGGCCCCGTGGGATGACGGTATTACGACAGAACTCCTAAACACCGGTGGACAACCCATCCTTAGGACATTAGGTGAGCTCTTTTAATGCCGTCATCTACCTGGGAACTACACTGGAAGCGTGGTCCACAAGCGTTCTTTAAGAAGGGTGATAAAGCTCTCTTGAAGAATTATAGACCGGTAGCGTTTCTGATAAGCGTCGGTGGCGTCCTTCTCCAGATTGTCCAAGAATAAGTTTACTTGGGCTAAAACTTGACCGGCACAATTTCGGAAGGGAAGCTAGTAGGAGGATTCATTTGGGCTGGGCGGCATCAGGCAAGTTACATCAGATCTTCACGTCGACGATTCCGCAACGCTTAAGGACAAAAGTCTTTGAGAAATACGTCCTACCCATACCAACATACGCAGATGAGACATGGACACTGACTGCGGATTGGTTCAGAAATTCAAAGTTACTCAACGAGCGATGGAGCGTGCTATGTTGGGAGACTCTTATACATAAAATCAGAAATGATGTTATCCAAAAGAACTAAAATTACCGGCATAGTTCGCCAGATTAGCGAACTGAAGTGGCAGTGGGTAATGATGTCGCAGAACCGATGGCCGTTGGAGCAGACGAGTTCTGGAGCGGAGACCGCGTCTTGGCAAGCGTAACGTAGGACGCCCTCCGGCCCGATGGACCGACAACTTGCGAAAAGTCGCTGGTGGAGTCTGGATGAGAAAAACGGAGGACCGGAATATCTGGCGCAAAATGAGACCAATGTCCAACAGTGGACTGCGATAGGTTGAATAGAGAGGGAAAAGGTTTAATCACCTTTCTTGAAGAAGAACACCACCACGCCATTGCTCCTCACCTTTGGTGTCGCACCATCACCGATTCCGGAATTAAAAAGCTTCTGAAGGGTCTTAAGCACTGGCGTGCCCCCTACTTTCAAAAGCTCTGCGGTATATCCGTCGTAGCGGGGGTCTAATAACGCTTAAGCTGTTTCATAACCATCCTAACCTCGGCAAAAAAGCAATGTCATTAAAAAGTTACAATTTATCAATTATTGGTATTGATATTAATCAATTAAGTTCTATAATGAAATAAGACTACTCGCCTCAGCTTTTTCGAAGTCACACTGGATGAAAAAGGCGTTTTATTTCCAATTTATTTTGTATATTTTCTTAAAAAACGTGGTCGCTTGATGCAAGTAAAAGGAGCTTAATTGTTTATTTTTATTTTTTTTCAATTGTAGCTGTCCCTCATGAAAATGATATAGCTTTAAAGCAGCTAAGTTGGCATCAATTAACATAGAGAAATAACTACGTAACTTTGAAATAATACACTGCTGCCCTGTATAGAGATCGACGAGAGAGTTTTCGTATACAGCGTCATTCCTCAGATCGCAGCTGCACCCGCCTGCTGACCGTGATCTGCGGGCGCCTATTTAGAACTATGCAAAAAAATGTAATGGTTCAGTAACATGCCTTACTCCGCGCTCCGGTTATCAGTCGTATTTCTATGGCCATGCACTTGTACTATTATTTATTCCGCGGGCAAGTAAGGTAAATGATGAGTGGTCCATTAGTCGGTTTGCCGCCCCCTGACCGTGCCGCCCGGGGCACGTGCCCCCGTCTGCCCCCCCCTAGATCCGGCCCTGGCTGAGAGAGGTCCTATTTGGCATTTATTTGTATTATTTTTTTTCCATTGTATTTTGTATGTTTTTTGCCAAATAAAGTATTTCTTTCTTTCTTTCTATGCTCGGGGTCTCTCTTCGGGATAAGATCAGAAATGATTTAATCCGTAAGAGAACTAAAGTTACCAACATAGCCCGCCGGATCAGCAAGTTGAAGTGGCAGTGGGCTGGTCACGTATGTCGCAGAACCGATGGACGTTGGAGCAGACAAGTTCTGGAGTGGAGACCGCGTAGCAAGCGTAGCGTAGGACGCACTCCGGCCCGATGAACCGACGACTTGCGAAAGGTCGCTGGTGGAGGCTGGATGAGAAAAGCGGAGGACCGGGATATCTGGCGCAAAATGGGGGAGACCTATGTCCAGCAGTGGACTGCGATAGGTTGAATAGAAGCGATGTACTTTTAAATTACGCACTTTAAAAATACGTAAATGTTAGTATAAGCAATGAGTTCTATATTAAGTCCAATTAATTACTTGAGCACTTATTACTCATAAAATTAATCGCTAGGTACAGATACATGATTCGACGACGTCCTTCCAGCGATACCTGGGGTGACCCACTTCATGCGAAAACTTAATTTATCAAAGCGATAGAATACAATTTGATACGAAATATGCTGACGCCCTGGTTAAATACATAGGCTACGTTTGCCTGATGGAGAATAAATATCTTAGACCGCGGTGTAGTGTTGGTACTATTTCCTTTTTGATACGCTGGTACCTACCTAATGCCCCGATACTACCTAAACCAATAAATGTACTTACGTTCTCCCAAGACTTACGTCACATATTTTTTATAAATTTCATCATTACCTGTCATATTTTAGAAGTTAAAGGGGAGGTATTGTAGACACACATTTACTACTTTGAAAGTGTCTCTCGCTTAAACAACTCATTATAAAAAATATAGGTGTATATTAAAAACTAAACTATTGTTTTAAAAGATCTATATATACATTGATCCCCAACACAAGTGGGTTAAATGAAACATTAATGTTTTAGTTTGAATTCAAAGTTTGAGAGTCCCCCCTTTACCCCCCAAAAAATAATATAATACATACTTTGTTCCTTGTGCAATAGGGAAGATGCACAAATTTTATTTTTGTGTTTATTTTAAAGAACTACATTTGGAATAGACCACAAGTATATTTAAAAATCATAAAACTGTCATTTTCTGCATTAAAATGCGGTTTGAAATTGACAAATTCAAATTTCGCGCCAAAACGGGCTGGCGTGCATTTGACGTCAGATATGTGAATGTACCTCCTTTTCTTCAAGGACTTTCATACTTTTGCATTTTTTTCTCGACTGTCGAGACCTAATTTATAAGAATTTTAAATAACTGATAATGTATGGATTTAATGAATTGATACTCCGGAAAAAAAGCCGCGTTGACCATCCTTTGTGCCAATGTGATCATCTAATAACAATCATATTATTTTTGACTGACACAAAACCAGGAAAAAGAGATTTCGAGCTGTGAAGACGAATGAATTAATCATCAAACTATTTTTCGATGCAGTGAAGACAACTCTGATGTTAGGATACTTGTTATATAGTACTTGTTATTCTTCATCTTCTTCTATGAAAAACAAACATATTTACCTACCTAATACAAATACAATAACACAGTTGTCTATAACTTTTTATTGTAAAGATAAGGAATCATGTTAAAAAGTTTAAAAACTTTGTGAATAGAGATGCTCATACCCTATATTTTTTAATGCTAAAACAGAATAATGCATTTGACACCTGAAACAGCAATAATAAAAAAAAAAACTTGTATGCATTGAAATAAACCAAGTTTAATATTGATTTATTATATTACAGCCACAAAAACATACAAACTTACTCAATTATGATATAAATTTGATTTTTTAAAACAAAGGAAATAATTATTATTTCTTTTTTGTTCCTGGTTCATCTTTAGAGTGTAGTGTAAGTGCCATGGATGAGGACTGCACAGGGCAGTTGCATGTGGAAATCCTCAAGGCAGCGTTTTCCAAGCAGTTTCTGCTCACACTGTGATGAGTTAAATATAACCTTTTCTTTTTGCTCACTACTTTAATTTTCATGTTTGGTGATGAAAAACAATCATTTCTAGATTATCAGTAGACATTATGCTTTGATATTTCAATAAAGTACCGTAAAAAGTCCATATTTCGCATCAGGCTTATTGCGGTTTGTAAAACTCATTTCCGACAAAAATAAATTACAACCATGTCAACATTAACTTTGGTAGTTTCCTGGAGACTGCTTTTACAGTCCTAAATTTCATTTTTATTCGAAAAATGCCGATTTTGTCGTATTAATGTTCACTTTTTACTAAACCTTTAACGTCAAAATAATACGTCATGCATAGATGACGTAAATGACAGTGATTGGTGTTTAAATTTACGTTCCGTTTCAAGTAATTTCAATTCGTAATTATTTTAAAAAAACAGCGTAAATTAAAATATAAACCTTACGGTGTCCCTTCTTTTATGTTATTTTAACATTTTAATATCAAAATATTCATTAATATTACATTTGCATGTTCCCTATTATAAATGCGGTTTACAAAATACCTACATTTATAGAAATGGTACTTAGAAAGTTTCAACAGTCTAAGTAATTCTTTATTTTGGAAGAAAAGTGGCTGTGACAGACAGACTGACCATGCAGAATCTATATAAATTCTGTTTTTTTGCCATTGGCTGCGGAACCCTAAGAAGAAGGTACTACTCTAAAAATTGGGTCTGCAGTGACATCTAACAATTATTTTCGGTACTACATGACCCCCAAGATTTTCCTGTGATTATAAGTTAACCTACTAGATGGCGCTTAAGTAGTCGTGTAAGAAAATTATCATAATTTAATCATACATTTGTTTGTTACTGCCGTAAAATTAAATCAGTCTGGTATATAAACATTTGCAATCAATAAAAAACGGACTCATTTTTTTTGGCACATATATATGTTGTCTATGGTTGTCTATGGATCCATAGTCAAAGATTTCTGAACGCAACACAAACAATTTCCGTTTTTTTGTTATATGTGAATATCTGTCTGTCTGTGAGTGATCTTAAATTTGCCAGCTGGCGGTTCCGATATTTGTTTTCTTCAAAAACATAATTTATTTTGTGATTCTTACTAGTATATTGGACTAAAACCGTGTTATTGTGAGCACTTACCTAATAAATGTAAGTACTTTATTTTATTTCCTACGTGGTATTTTTACATATCGTTCTAAATCGATATCTTGCAAGCTCTTTGTATGTATTTACGAAAGTTACAGAACTAAATTAAGTACAATAACCTTTACGATTTCTTAGCAGTTACCGGATGTAATAATTGCGTTTAAATAGAAGTAAAATCGTGATTTTCGTGACCTAACACATATCTCATTCGAAACTAGCAGGAAATTAAAGTGAGCATTTATTTTGGGTAAAGAAATGCTTACCTTCTCTTGAATGAACATTCTCTCCACAAAATCTATTTTGCAATATCTATTTGTATTATGCATTTAGCGTTTTATTTAATGAATTTAGTAGAGGTATAAAAGGATACCATTTTATTTAAGAAATGCATGAACACAGTCTTTCTTTTTTTCTGGTTTTGCTGTGTTGGACATTAAACGTTGAACTTTTTAAATGATTCGCGTCAAATTTAAATTAACTTACATTTTGGTTGAATTCCTCTTTAAATAATACACTGTAACAGGCACTAAGACATAAATATATCATGTACATGAGTTGCATAGGGCTTTTGTATGGATTCCCATCCTAAAGTCATTTATTATTTTATTTTATTAATATTTAGGTATTATTTAAACAAGCTTTTAGCTAAGGTATACTGCCTGATAGCAAACTAGCCTCTGGCAACTTACTCATTGCACTAGGGTGACAATTTACTGCTAGATACTTTCAATAGTGGATATGTAAAAGCTTAACATAATGTGCAAAAAAAATCATATTTATAATTTGTTTTTTGAGTGTGATATACTAATGTTTGCATGTAAACTTAAAATGAAAATGAAAAGTGTTTATTCAGTTTAGGTCCTTAAAGAACACTTATGAATGTCAAATGAAGCTACCACTGGTTCGGAAGTTTTCCACTGAGAGAACAGCAAGAAACTCAGTAGTTACTCTTTTCAAAAAAAATTTTGTTGAATACAGAATCATTTGTAATCAAAATAATTATATAAAGCAAATTATATTTACAATTTTTATCATATTAAGTATTGGTAAAAATATAAAAATCTTCAAAAGTACTATTAAGCAGTTAAGTATTATATAAATTTAAATAGATGATAACAAAAGTAGTGCAGGCATGGAGATCAACATGTCCATGAGTTTTTATCATTTATATAATCTTCAATACTATAGTAAGCTTTTTTTATTAAAATTGACTTTACATGAGACTTAAACTTATGCAGGGGTAAATCAATTACATATTGTGGTAGCTTATTAAATATTTTAATGCTTAATCCCACAAATGAGTTCCCGACCTTATGCAATCTGAGATTTGGAATGGCAAGTTTGTGTTTGTTCCTATTGTTCAAACTATGATTATCTGACTTTTTTGAAAATACATGTAAATTTTTGTGTACATAGATGACACAGTCTAGAATGTACTGAGACGGTAATGTTCAAATACTTATTTGTTTAAATAATTCCCTTAGTGAGTCACGTGATTGAAGGCCGTATATGGCATGGTTGGCTCTTTTCTGCAAAAGTTCTGACACCTAGAAAATGAGTAAATTTAACTTTACTTATAATTTAAGCAAAGGATCTATCTGCTTGTGTGCTTTGATTATGCTTCATTAATAACAAATTACAATTTGTAGTGCTTGAATGGTTACCCTCTAGGAGGTATTAGTTTAATTAAACTTTTATTTATTAATTGGTACAGACTTGCCAATGACAACATAAATAACAATGGAGTTATTTATGTGAAACCATGTGTTAGGTGAAATACAAATTAAAATAATAATAAAACCATCACCTGTGATATACAATAAAATAAGTACAGCGAAACACTTAAAAAGAGTCCTTTATGAAACCTATCAAAATAAATCCTTCATTAATTACTATACAAATGTCAGAAATCATTGCAATAGTAAGGCACTCACCTTATTAAAAATTTAAAGAGTAAAATTATCAATTACTGATTGATTTATATGCCACAAAATTGTGTATCTAACATGTAATAAACATGTGATACAATCAACTGCCATAAGTCAAAATGGTTTAAGAAAATGCCAGTTTCAGCCTTATGTTCAAAACATTTATTCCTTATAGGCTTTGGTTTTAATTTTGAATGCAGGAAATATTTGCAAATACATACAATACAAAAACTTTCACTCACAAAATATTGTAGTGTGCTATTCAATTACTAATGTTTAATTACATTTACATGCAGAATTCGATTCCATAAGGATTCTTCTTTTTTATTTCAAGTATTCTATTAATCACATTTAGACCTACAACAAGCCAATTATCTTTGTTTCATGACATGGTAACATACAAATAATAATAATGGTTTGGAGACAAAATGTATTGGATCAAAGTTTTGAGGCATAAATAATAAAAATAATTTTGTATTGAGTAGTATATTGTTTTGATTA
This sequence comes from Leucinodes orbonalis, assembly GCA_019425675.1. Classification (NCBI taxonomy): domain Eukaryota; kingdom Metazoa; phylum Arthropoda; class Insecta; order Lepidoptera; family Crambidae; genus Leucinodes; species Leucinodes orbonalis. The sequence goes on along the minus strand of PQWD01007639.1, from coordinate 40,693 downwards.
ACTTCCAAAATGGCAATGAGACCATCAAAACATGGAATATATACTTAAAGATTATTACCCTGTCCTATGAAGTGAATAAGTATGAGGGAGATATTAATACACCGTTCTATAGTTCTCTTTTGAATTGAATGAAAACAGTGTAATTTTATTTAAACTTTTTAATTCCATCACAATTTACTAGACAATGATGATGATGATTACTAGACAAAGGTGTCCATCATTTTCTACAAATATATACTTTGTATGAAATTTAGCAAAGATATTAGTGTAAAAATTCTAAAATGATAGGCCTAAAATGTACTACACCTCTATTTGTTTAAATTCAAAATGTAAACATAATAACATTTATAGGATATTATAATACGCTTGTTTTCTTTGCACAGCGATTTTTTAGCATGGCGACTAATATTCTTTATTTTTAAATTGTGTTGTTTTAGTTATTGATGCTAGCGTATGTAATCTGATTATAATACTTGAATTAACTTTTGATATTTACTTCGTGTCAGTAATATGTTATATTTTGGGAGGCAAATAAATCTTTTTTTTAGGTATCATTTACAACCATGAGCTTCTACCAGCTACTCTCTCCACTTGCCTAGTGAAGTGGTAAGGCAAGGCCATCTGCAGCCAACAGCGAAAAGTCCATCCTTACAAATGCGGTTAACAGCAAAAAGTTTAAAATAATAATAATAATATATAATAAAAATTTATTGCTTCTTCAAGTCACAATCTCAACATGTGGTCCTTATTAGCTACTTACAATACACAATTTATTTTTTACCTTTATTGTGAAGCAATTGGATGTGGCTCAGCTAATGTTGGTAAATATGGTACTAGTACTATTTACAACGCTGATTTTCAGCCAACTCCACGTCTCTTCAGGTGTTACACGAGGTTAGTGATATGAGGGCCAACTACATTAATGGTATTATCATGACAATGAGACCGTGAGTGATGTAGAAACTAAATTGTAGCTTGATAATAATTTTGAAAAATAGGTTGTATTAAGTTTATACAGTTAAAAAAGATGCAGTTACTAGCACATTTATGGGTGACGTGTGTTTTGTGTTTGCGCACGTGTGTTTTATAGTATGTGTGTGGTGTGTGTGTGTGTGCGTGGTGTGGTGTGGTGTGTGCGTGTGTGTGAGTGTTGTGTGAGTAAGCTTAACGAAAATAATCTTTTAGGGGCAATAGTTGTACATAGCTGGTAATTAGTTCTTCAGCAGCTAGTTGTCGAAAAAGTAAGGCTAATCTATATTTAGTTTTAAAAAGTTTTAAACTTATCTTATCTTTCATGGGCGGGGGTAAGTCGTTCCATATACTTGCTGCATAGAATTTAAAAGATCCCTATAACGGATGAGGTATGGTTAGGTATCTTTAATCGATTTTGGGTTACTGCTCGTAAACTTCTCAAAGTGTTCTCTTTACCCAGTTTAATTTTCAAATAAATACTCTGGTTTCTTGTTCCAAATTACTCTATGCATCAAACAGGCAAACTGAAGTTCCATTCTAGCACGCATATTAAGGATGCTTTTCTATTCAGGTATGGAGTTATATGTAGAAATATAAATAGTCTTCCATAATTGATGTCTAAAATTAAATAGTCTTCCATAATTGATGCTGGTATTCATCGAAATATAATAATTGGCGGCCATGTGGCAATATACTCGAAACGTAAAACATAAACAGTCAAATGGATGACCCATTGCTTGGCAATTTTAGAGCTTGTTCCTTATAATTTTTCTTGACGATATTGTGCAAGCTGTCTAAGGAACAATGAATACCCTATCCAGTTTTTTTTTTTAATGTCCAAGACAATTTTACTAGTTCACTCAAAATTTAATATTATTTAAATGCAAAATGCAAATTACTCACAAATTATTATGTTTAAATGAAAGACTTGTATTTTTTTTTATTAATTTTATCTTTAGTTTTATTGGTATAAAACACAAATATAAACAATTAGTATATATCCCAAATAAATATATTAATTCCCTTTTCGCGTACAACAACCGCCCATTTCATAGCCACCTGTAGTAATATACTTTCTAAATTAGTTTATCAAACAATATGTCGAGTGTTGAAACAGTGTAATGCGCTTCCGATATTGACTTACGTACTAGGTTATTGTTGTCATTGTACAGTTAAATAGGTGTTATGTGGCGTGAGTGCAAGTAACAGTAGCGGCAGCTAGCGTGCGGAAATACTTCTTTATAGAGAAAAAGCCGTGTAGGTACACGAAAATTTTAAATTGCCGATGAAAGAGAAGCAGCTACTGGCTGCCAGTGGGTGAGAGCGTGATGACGAGTAGGTCGATGTACCCGTCAGCTCATGACGCTGCGGCTCGGGCTATCTCGACACGCATATTAGTATCACGACTGTAGGTATGACTGGTAGACTAGTGCTACTGCTTGCTTAGGTGCTAAGCGTTTTAATATGTCATGAAAATGAAAATTTATATTTTTAATTCTTATAATATTAGATAGTGTACCACCACAATCCACATTTTTAGTTTTAATCCACAATAGGAATGATTACTGACAGATCAACTGAGCTACTTTCCTATAATAACTGTCAAATATTTTCTTTCCATACATTTTGTATGGAATGGAAATACTATGATATCTCGCCAGATATCTCGGTGTTGCCAGGTGTCCAGATTTGCGCGGGTGTCCTATTTATAGGGTTTGAGGACGCATATCTATTTGTATCTTGTTGGGTCGGGATGCAAAATATCCCTATTAATAAAAGAAGTAAAACAAATTTCATAAAATAAATATTACCAACAAAATTTTTAACGTATTTACAACACAATGTCAAATTTAAAATAATCATCATGCGATGCGTCACTAGCGCATCGCATGAACGAGAGTGAGAGAGAGAAGTTGTGCATTGCGAATGTCAATCCATAGATTTAGAATTAGTGCGCTACGCTTACCTATGAGTCAAGCAGTCACGCACGGCACTGCCCATGATGCCGCCTTAGGCGAGTTTCACCCAAGTTACTATTATGTACAAACTCAAATTGAAAAAAAAAGAATTATTATCAGCGGCATCCGACGAGTATTCGATGTATCTATCCTTTAAAAAGCAACTCATATTACCAAAGTTGGATCTTAATACGGCATAAATTCTCTTCTAATCTGATTGTAAACAAGAATAAATTATACAGGTTATTTGTATAAAATTTTACTTGAAGATGAATAAAACTTACTTACTTACTTAACTGAACAGGTATGTTCAGTCACAATATATATCACAATTTATTATATAATTCCTACTAGTTCACAAATGCTGATTATTTGATTAGTATGATCAAATGTGTAGTATTTCATTTTAATAGTCAAGATAATATTATACATACATGAAAAATCTAAAACGCAACATGTAATAATAAATTGCACCAATAGTTAAAATTCCCTTGTTTTTTTTGTGTACCCTGACCTATAACATTAAATCTCGATTTATTGGCCTCATGTACCGATTTAAAAACAAATCAGACCTGGCATCACTAGGCATCTCCCCCATTATGATAGTGTTAATGTTTATGAATCAGCGAACTTTTCAAAGGTTGCTTTAAATAGTCGTATTAAATTCTGGAAGTTATTCATTATGTAATGAATAACCCAATATTATTCATTATATAATGTAATACGTAATGTAATTGACTTAATTTCCTTATCCTATGTTACTCATAAGCACACAGATTTACCCATATGCACATTTTTAGTCATTTGTCTGTGGCAATGAATGAATAACACCGTGCATGTTGCCAAGGGATCCGGTCATGCATACCAAACAGCGAATAAACGAAAAAATAATAATTATAAATTATAGACATATAACAATTTACCGCATATCTTGCCCGTTATAAATGTGGCCGATGCAACTGACGTATCATTAACATCGCGATAACAACGGTCCTAGTCGATTGCAAGTTGCAAGTAACCGTTCCATGAATAACGTACTTTTTTTAGTGATTAAACAATTTATAGTAGCAGTATGTATGATTGATTTTGTCCATTCTGTCAACATGCACGTAAAACATTATTGAAAATCTTTTTTTTTTGTAAAAAACTATTGTTGTTTGGTAGGGTTGGTACTGTTGGTATGATCAAAGGGTGTTTGGTTGTGTTTTGTTTCGTAATATATGGTTGTATTGGTTATGGTTTGTTTAGAATTAGAGATGTACTTCATTATTGTAATTAATCAATTTTTATGACTATACATTATATATTAAACGTATATGATAGGATAGGTTTTTCTATACTTTTCTGTGTGATTAATATGTTGGTTTTGGAAAATCCCTACCAAATTGACATACGTCCTTACGTATACCTACCTACCGGTTTCATAAATTAGTTACATGGAACAATTAAAATACTGACACACGTTGTAATTTATCCATAAACAAGATGTGCTATACATGAAAAATATATCCGTCCTGATCCTGATGATGACTCCTGTCAATCAAGATGCATTGATACTTAATTTTTCTAAGTAGGTAGGACATCTGTTACACAATCATTTACTTAAATTATGCATCATTGAAAAATAAACACATAGGTGTATGTGTATTTTTACGTATATGTACTTCTTGAGTTAAAATATAAGTCATTTATTTCGGAAAACTAAATATAGTTAAAGGTTCCGCAATACGTTCTTTCGTCGAATCGTTCTATCAGGGAAAGTTTTATCGCCAATCGTTGGATCGGCTAACAGTGATTTCGGTGAAATTATCTATCGATAAACGATTTTTTCATAAAACAACAGGTCAACGAAGGCTATTTCGGTGAAGTTATCTACCGACGAAGTGTCTTTCGATATATCGTTCTACGCTCTTCTAACCCTGGATGTTTTCCTTCTTCAAGCGAGCAATAATGCTTCGAAATGTACATAAATATATTACGAACATACATAGATGAGGTCATTGGACTTCAATCCACGCCAACTGATTGATGATGCTGTTATAGTAAAAAAAATCATTCTATTGTTTTAGTAGGTTACTTGGTGATCCGCGTTACCGTTATTTATCTTATTAAAAATTGGCATATGAAACCGTTTTCAAAATTATAACTTTATTATGTATAGCGGAATTACCGGATATAAGAGACCTAATATCTATTGTTTCGGGTGACAGGTTTAGTGCGGTGTATTTTCGGAGAATAATAACTGTTGTTGGTCTCCTTCAATGCCGCTCTGTCATGGTTAGGCGTATTACTAACCATCAGGTGAGCGTCCTGACCGTCCGGTTCACTTCATAACACAAAAAGAATGATGGGCATGTCATTCTTATTGTTTATAGTTTTAATATCTATGACATTTTATCAACGTAAATAAATGTAAATGGGTATTACTAATTGTAAAAAGTCGAATCATTTCGCTTTTAAGATAACTGAATAAAGATGAATAATGAAAAAAAGAATGAAACGGAACCGATAGATACTTACGTGAATGGATAGAAATATTATTATAGTCCTATTCGATCTGATAACCTTTGAAAATGAACCTTCGGCTTGTTTTTGATATTACAAGTTATTGATGGAAAGTGATTAATTAACATTTAATTTTAATCACCTACTAATTAAATAAAAATTCAAATAAAGATAATAATGACACACCTGTATAGAGTATTAATATATTTTGCAATAAAAACAAATCTTATCTAATGTGGTTGTCATTATTGCGAAATACAAATATATTGTCTTTTAGATATTGTCTCGTTTCAGTAGTGAACTGGATTCAAAATAATGTTTATTTTTTATTGAGTGGTGCACTAAATTCATTTGATGTTTATATCTTTAGGGTACCAACTACAGAAGGTAAAAGCATGCATTTATGCAATGTCCTGGTGAATTTCGAGTTCTATTTAATATTTTAAATGATCAATGAATACAGAAGAAATAAATAAATATTTATAAGGAGTTTTAAGTTAGTTAGTTTATAGATGTAGTTAATGCATTCAGTTGTAAAGAAAAATCATACATATATGAGTATTTTTTTAAAATAAAAATATGTATATTTTTTTTCAAAACATAGGGCATAAGGTAATAAAAATATATGGATGTCAATTGCACTAAACAATCACTATAGGAAGATCTTGTGTAGGGACTAGGGACCTCAGCCAAGCTCGCAAATGCACCCTGCCTCATAGCGCACTAGCCCCTGGCGACCTACCAACATCAACTGGTTCAATCGTCGCTGGTAACTGTCCAAAACATTGAGATATATATTTATATCAATGGTCCAAAACATCAAAATGGTAAATAAAACCGTCAATGCAGCCTGAACGTTATACGAACAATGTTATTGTGAAACTTTATTACTTCGATTAATACCCTCATGGTATGTTTGTTGTTTTTGTTATTCAATAGCTTGTTATTGTTGAGATAACAAAAGCGTATAAAAGTCTAAACAGTGCAGTCTATTACCGCATCACAGGTTGGATATAGAGAGCGGCACCGTACGTGTCAAACCGGACCGTGAGTCATTATCGACTACCCACGTGACGCGACTGTCCTCGGCTTCTATATTTTTTTACGAAAACCATAACTAAAGGTCTACGTTAGCCTGGCCACAGCCAGGCTAACGTAGACTGTAATAACTATTTCGTACGTTTGTTATTAGTTTGTAGTTTTTGTACATTTAACCGGCTTTTGTTGATGCAGTGCTCGCACACTCGAGTTTAAAACCGAGCTGTTCTTGTATTCTGTATGTCTGGTTCAGTGGGTACATGATTTGTATGGGTCAGAAATCCAATAATTCTAAACATTCAACAAATGTATGTAATATGCAACAAAATGCACTAAAATCAGCAGACTAAATGACGAACATAGAGAGTAACGAAGATTTAATTCGTCTTAACACTCATCTTTCGAGAGCACACATTTATTTAACTTCTAAAACAAATTCGTTACTTTTAAATATCCTTAGCGATAAAATACAAGCTTTTGATAGGGTGTCAAAATAATTATATAGAAACAAAATTCTCTACATAAATATGTTCTAGCCTATCGAAAAAATATTGAAAGTTAAATAAATACAACCATACCTTTGAATGCTCCCCGGCGCAAACCAAAAGCCCTAATTAGAAGTATCAAGTACGTTACCTTTTAATGCAATGAAAGGGTATTCATTCCGTATAGAGTGCAACACTTCAAACAACTTTAGATTGCAGCATGAAGTTTTTGAGCCGTAAATAAAATGGAGTCGTGGACGTCAAAGGGAAGGGAAATACATATCCCGCCCACGTCACTGGCCAACATTGACTTCGCTTGTAACATGAAATGTTTTTTTTATTTTCAGTTAATGTTGGAGCCATCGTCGATAGTGACGAATAGACAAGCTTTCACCATAATTAAAGGTGAGCAATTATTTATGTAACTAAACTTGTATTGGTTTTTCTTAAAAATAATTTGTTAGGCAACAAAAACTTTTTTTCTGTTTAAAGGCCTGTTACGTTTGTTATGTTTGCTAAATAATAACACGTTGATGTGTATCTTTATAATTTCACGCTTTGTTGACCACATTCAATATGGCTTAGCAATTCGATATTGCTTTAAATGCACACACTTAAATGTTATACCTACCTATAGCTAATATGTATAGTTTTTTTAAATGTATAGGTAAGCCCATATATCTCAATTGTCTATATCAAAATACCTATGGGGATGTTTCTGACTGACTAACTGTAGATATAATACCGCGTTACAAAGGCTATATTTAGATATGCACTTAACCAAATCTTCAGGGATTATTTTCTTAGCCTAATGGATCATTCACTAAAATTACTGCCTTGTGTGTAAAGACGTCTTCGATTTGAACCCCTATTTGTATAAGTGTTTAACTTCAACAAACTGTCTGCTACGTTTGTGATGTCATTGTAGATGTAAAAATTTAAAAAGATATTAATTGTTAAAGTTTTGCGTTTCATATTAAACTTCTAAATATTATTTGTTCCAAAATGTAATATTTTAAAACCTATTTTTGCGACAACATTCGAGCAAACAAGAGAATTACTTAATTACCGTATTTAAACTCAGAATACAGAAAAAGTTTTTTTCTGTATTTTGAGTTTAAAATGTAATGCGTTTAATTACATATTTATACAAATATTTGCAATCGTATTACGAAACAATAATATGCGTCTATTTTAAACTGTCTCTTGTATTGCCTTTAAGGTCAAAATACGAAACAGTTTTGCAATTATAGTTAACTGTGTTACCGTATCATTATTAGGCGGAGTGAACGCGTTCATGAGTCATAGTTCGGCATACACAATAGTACGTACGTACTTATAACCCAGAGTGTAACTCGATTTGCTTGTCCGCCAGAGTCAACACTAGTCCACGCTCCCGGCCTCTTGAGTGCCTTTTTATTCCAACAAACATTTTAGGTAACGTATCAAATTATGTCCAAGTATTAGTTACATGGTTGCCAAGTACTGTTATCGTATAGGAATTTATGGCAAATAGTGACTGCATCAGTGAGTTTATAATTCATCTGAATGAGGTAGGGATCGTGGGGGTTCATATCTAATTTTAATTAATTCATAAATTACTTTGACTAAAACATCTGATATTTAGTATCGGCTGCTATATCTAGAAGTAAATTTTAAAGGTAAATTAAGTAAAATTATCGAGGTAAAATACTTTTAGCACAAACTTGCAACACCTAGCGGGGTAATTTTTTTCGCTGCATCTATAAACTAAATTAAAGACTACAAGTTCTCAAAAGTATTGCTTTTTTTTACATCCATTCAAGTGTAAGACTACCACATAGTATCTATTCACGTTTAAAGAAAAGTTCAAACAATTTGAAGCCAGCGCTATCGCGTCTCTAGTATATCCTTGGAATCGTGGGCGTGCCTATGAATATTTAATAATATCCGGATGCGAAGATGCAGCTCGACCTGTTTACTTAAGCCGTCTGCACAATACGCTGTCGAGGATTCTGCCTCGGCAAAGTGTATATTTTTTCGTACAATTAATTTACTAAGTTTTTATATGTTTGTAACCCATTGTTTTGGGGTAGTATATATATATATATATATATATAACTATAAGGTCCTCTGAAATCTCACATGTTTTCCCGCATCATAACAGTTTTGTAAAACTTAAACAAGTTTCTTAAAATGTCTATTTCTTATCGAAACTTTTACTTCTCCTTTTTGAACACCAGCCGATTAATAACATTCTTTAAACGTTACGACACTGGTTATAATATTTCTTCATTTGATTTTGTTTAACGCTCGAGTGTTTATTGTAAAACAATAAAAAGAAATCTATTGTTTACGAGATTTAAGCCCCGGTTAAGCTTCAGTCAGTAATTATGCTAAGCAGCCGAGCTTACTATTACTTTAAGTATGTCACATAATGTCCGGGAGCTAAAGCTAAATCGTAATCAAAGCCAATCAAGTAATAATAATGGTAAGGAAAAGACTAATGGATATTTAGCAAACTACGAGTATAAGGTCAATTCGACGTTGAATTAACCCGGTATAATTTTTGGTGCTCGTTACGGCTTATGTAGTGTCACACCCTTCATCCGTTGACCCAAGTCTTCGACGAATTGGGTTCGTAACATTTGACGCCCTAGATTATGTGAAGTACCTACGATAGTGATCGAAACATTCATTTGTGGTAAACTACTTTGATACAATTGCAAACACATTCTGTCTCAGTTAACCAAATTTGGTCTGACAATTCACGAAAATTCGCTGGTAAAGGTTAGGTATGAATAGACGAGGGATGGAACATCGGATGCAAACTAGGCGAGTTTCACTTGTTGCTTTTAATATATAATATGAATTCCATTNGTCATATCTATAATTTTAATTAATTCATAAATTACTTTGACTAAAAACATTGATATTTAGTATCGGTGCTATATCTAGAAGTAAATTTTAAAGGTAAATTAAGTAAAATTATCGAGGTAAAATACTTTTAGCACAAACTTGCAACACCAGCGGGGTAATTTTTTTCGCTGATCTATAAACTAAATTAAGACTACAAGTTCTCAAAAGTATTGCTTTTTTTTACATCCATTCAAGTGTAAGACTACCACATAGTATCTATTCACGTTTAAAGAAAAGTTCAACAAATTTGAAGCCAGCGCTATCGCGTCTCTAGTATATCCTTGGAATCGTGGGCGTGCCTATGAATATTTAAATATCCGGATGCGAAGATGCAGCTCGACCTGTTTACTTAAGCCGTCTGCACAATACGCTGTCGAGGATTCTGCCTCGGCAAAGTGTATATTTTTTCGTAACAATTAATTTACTAAGTTTTATATGTTTGTAACCATTGTTTTGGGGTAGTTATATATATATATATATATATATATACTATAAGGTCCTCTGAAATCTCACATGTTTCCCGCATCATAACAGTTTTGTAAAACTTAAACAAGTTCTTAAAATGTCTATTTCTTATCGAACTTTTACTTCTCCTTTTTGAACACCAGCGATTAATAACATTCTTTTAAACGTTACGACACTGGTTATAATATTTCTTCATTTGATTTTGTTTAACGCTCGAGTTTTATTGTAAAAATAAAAGAAATCTATTGTTTACGAGATTTAAGCCCGGTTAAGCTTCAGTCAGTAATTAGCTAAGCAGCCGAGCTTACTATTACTTTAAGTATGTCACATAATGTCCGGGAGCTAAAGCTAAATCGTAATCAAAGCCACAAGTAATAATAATGGTAAGGAAAAGACTAATGGATATTTAGCAAACTACGAGTATAAGGTCAATTCGACGTTGAATTAACCCGGTATAATTTTTGGTGCTCGTTACGGCTTATGTAGTGTCACACCTAGGTTGCCAACTTTTTTTAGCAGAAATAAAGTATATCTGATTTTAAAGGAGGTAAAAAAAGAGTATGCACTTATAAAAAAGAGTATCACTTATTTTTATCTTTTAAAAAGGTATTTTTTAGTACTTCTTGCGGCACATAACAAATTTTCATTATTTTTAAAGGTATTGAATGAGTCTAAACATTCTAACTCTAAATTTATATATATCAAGAGCTCATTTTTGATTAAATTCAATGAAGCTCTGTTTCTCTCTTCTCGCCACTTTACATTCATGACGGAAAAGACTCTTTCTGTAAATGCTGAAGTGGCGGGAACAGAAAGTATATAGCTAATAATTTTATTTAAACAATCAAATTCTTGAGGACATTTTTTAAAAATATATTGCCATTTTTCAGCGGTGCATTTTTGTATAAAGTCTGCGTTATTAAACAATTCGGCTTCGAGCAATTTTAAAATTGATACTTCTGAATATAAAGTATCCATGTCTATGTTTAGTCTTTTTAAATTAAGTTTTCCTTCTATAATTTGTTCTAAATGATTAAATTCAACAGTAGTCTTTAAAGATTTGTTTAGTGAATACAGCCAGTTATCATTACTAAATCAAACCATTTTTGTAAATAGTGGACTTTTTAATTCTGATTAAGGTTTTTGCGTATTATTACGGACGTGCACTAAACATTTTGTAAAAAAAAGAGTATTTAGCGTACTTTATTGTGTTATAGATTATAGAGTACGACCACATGATATAGAGGACAATACTCTATTTTAGAGTACGGTTGGCAACCCTAGTCACACCCTTCATCCGTTGACCCAAGTCTTCGACGAATTGGGTTCGTAACATTTGACGCCCTAGATTATGTGAAGTAAGTATACGATAGTGATCGAAACATTCATTTGGTAAACTACTTTGATACAATTGCAAACACATTCTGTCTCAGTTAACCAAATTTGGTCTGACAATTCACGAAAATTCGCTGGTAAAGGTTAGGTATGAATAGACGAGGGTGGAACATCGGATGCAAACTAGGCGAGTTTCACTTGTTTCTTTTTAATATATAATATGAATTCCATTAAAATATCAAGATTTAAGTTGGTTTTATAAATAAAGACATAAATAAACATTATTTATAATTAAATAATAGCGAAAATTTGTGTGTACTACCTACATGAAATATCTAGTGTCTTTAATAAAATTAAAATATAAGAAAAATTCTGTTAAAAGGTAAAATATAATTTCATGAAAAAGCAGGTTCATCTCAGTGAAATTCGCAATCCACGCTGCTAGTTTTACAACGTAAGCATGTAATGCACGTAGGGTTTGCACGCTCAGTGGCATGGCATATTTATCAACGCGCATAGCATTTGTATCCGAGTAATTGAAGCGATGCTTCAAAGCTTATAAACTTAACAGATTATACACTATATTTTAACCTTATCTGTATGTATGTGCGCGGTTTACATAGATCGAAATGATAGCGTTCCCAGGGCAATAACTTTAAAGCAACTATTTGAAGAGCATATGTACATATAAAAATGTTCTTATATTAATTTTGACAATATAACACCGGTAAACATTATCTGATGACATGACTTCATACAAGAATAAACGTTGTTTACATTCTATGTCAGGGTGATTTGATTATAGATATTAAAAGGTCAAAGGTTATTATGGGCGCGAGTAGCGCATGGCATGGCCTAGTGGCTTTGTTCGGAATATAAGTAGGTAGATGGTAGGTAGGTCCGCTGCGGTGCGGCGAGCGGGCGGAGTGTACGTGCGCACGCTACGTACGCGGCCTTCATGCTTAGTGGGCGGATGACCGCTTAGCGCGGATCACACTGACTTTCACCTACGATCGCGATTTCATCAAAAATAAAACATACGCGCTCGCAACAAACCCCTATAACTAACGGTGTCTGTGAATTCATAATCATCAACATTTCACATCTTTTGTTGGCGCATGCAGTTTAGTGTTGCATTAAATTGTACTTGTTGATATACGATTTCGTGTGGTGGCAAATTCAAACCTAGCGGGTGTTAAACAGTAATTATATATATTAGCAGAGTACTTAAATTTCATTATAGAGCATTCGTTTGTTGAATTTCACAATTCCATAGCCATTATCTTAAGATTTTTTGTCAACAGCATTCTCCAAATTCAAGTATTTAAGTATCTCTATAAATAGTACTGCATGTGTTTGGTAACAATCGGCTTTTGCCTTAACATACACGTATTGTTTTTATGATACAAGTTGCAACAAACAATACATCTGTGATCTGATAAGCATGCACAGTGGAGTTAATCGTGTTACATAAATAACCAATGATATCCAGTAATTTAAGTGCATGTCTCACCCATTGGTTAGAAACACATCTATACAAGCATTAACTGTTCTAGTGAATAGAATGTGAGATTGAGGTAGACTAGACCTCAAACGGTCATCATAAAATGAGAGGATACAAAGTTTTGGATCCGGTGACGAGTGTGGTGTAGTTAGCGTGTCTGGTGCGAGAGGCGGTGAGCGTGGGTGAGCGGTGGCCTAATATGGCTGACGCGGTGTCACCATGAAGGTGGAGGCCGACGCGGAGACAGGCACGACGCACGCCGCACGCCGGGAACACCCAGCGCTAGTAATACCGATTCGCCTGTATCATCCTGGACGGTTTGTGTGGTTTAACAAATGGATATGTACTCAATGTTTAACACTAAACGCACTAACACTGAGCCCGCAACGAAAACGCTTTCGCTGTAGACATGGCCTCATAATATAACACGAGCTTTTGAGTTTAGAACGATTTTTGAGTGTTTTTTGAATAAGGAACACGCAAATATTGCCGTTGCACTGTTTGCTTTATTATTGTTTTTTATTGCACTCGCACGTATATTGATTTAACGCTATGATATAACAGCTTTTTATGTTATTTAGATATCATTGTTTACCACGTTACAAGTGATTCAATATAGTCGTTAACGGTACGGCTTTCTAGTACTAGTTAGTTTTCGTCAAATCGTATTAGAAGAGAATTTCATCCTTCATTAATAGGGAGAATGATAATTCATTATCTGCCATATAACTTCTATGCTATAGTCCTGTGACCGATAAAAATAATTAACTAGAGATAGGCAGGCAGCTTTCAGCTGATTAGAGTGTGTGGTTGTTGAGTAAATTAAGTTTTAATTAAGTCTAAATATTAATGAATGGTATAGGCAAATAGGTCACCTAATTTTAAAACATTGGTATATTTTTTTAAGTTGGTAACTCTATTAGTAGGGTTAGGGATCATTTGGACTAACTGGCCAGATAAAGTATTATAATTCTAGGAAATTATTTATTTATCATATTTAGAGTCTTTTATTGAGTAATGGTTACATGAATGATGACTCGATTCCTTACTAATGTAATGCCAAATTCATAAACCTGACTATCCTTTTGTGTGGTATAGATGATTTTTTGATATGTTAATAACAAGTACCATGTATAATACTACGAATTTTTTTAGATGCACAGCAAGGTCATTATTCGTGTATGGTGACAAGCGTCATTCTCTAATATAATGATTAAGGTGTTGCGTGCGTTCTAGCATCAAGCAATTTACGAAACCAGCTATTGTTCAATGTTCTACACCAACTTAAAATTTACTTGTCACTTAAATATTTATTATTTATAAATATGTTATATTATAAAGTATCTTACGAAGTCCTGCAAAGTGTATAAAAATATTTGTATATTTTTTCATATAATAATAAAAAGTATCTCTAGTCATGAGTACATAAATTTAACAAAATAGTAAGTATAACAGATACAAAATAAATACAATAAATAATAAATATCCACTGACATTCACACAGCGCCATCTAGTCCCAAGTCAAGCGTGAAGCCTGTATTATGGGTACTAAACAACGGATAAACATACTTATATACATTTTTTTTTGTAAATACATACATATTATACATAGAAAACACCCAGACCATTACAAACAGACATGTTCATGCACACAAATGTTTGTACTGCCCGGGGATCGAACCGGAACCTTGGTGTTGCAGCCGACCTCTCAACCGCAACACCAAATGGGTCGTATATAAATAATCCTAATGAATTCGTCAACTATTTGAATAAATACCTACTGTTACTCTATCATATAATAAATACATGATAGCCACGTTAAATCTATTATTGCCCCTTAGGGACAAGTTCAATATTAAATAGTAGATCGATTTATCCAGAACAGGATAAAATAATAATGAAACCGCTTACACGAAAAGGTCCCTTGGCGAAAGTTGATACATTCTAACTCCGTTCAGGTTTCGTAAGTAAATATACATTAATCCCCTGCGGAGATGTAGGATTGTATACAGCTAGGCAAAAAAAATAGTAAGCTAACATTTTATATGGTCATCGTATATTAAGTTGAAAAAAAAATTTATTCTTAACTTTTGATATGGCATTTTAAACAAGTTTTTTAAAGAGAGAAAATATAAGGCCATAAGAATATGGTTTATTTTAATATGACATGTTTTTGAGATGTCTTGATTAAAAATATGAGTATATTTTAAATAAATTAAAAGGTGTGTAGTTTATAAACGGTACGTTGTCAAATTTATATTTACATTCTCTTATAATAAACTCTACACCATAACCTCTCAAACAAAGACGTTACTTTGTAGCATAAAATTACGTCTCAAGTTACCTCAAGTATAGATAGTATTATTATTATGCTGATAAAAAATAATATCTATGGAACTAAATCAGAACTAGAGTTAGAAATAAAACAGTTTAACTTTTTCTTTTGTTTTCATTCAAAAATTTTATATTTAATAATTTATCTTTGACAGTTATTAAACAATGTTATATCATTTCTTTTTTATTTTATTTTATATAATGTTGCACAGCTATAGTTTATCGCACAAGTTCATGTTGCTAAATAATACGTGGATCCTGCCTACTAATTGGGGATGAGTTAAACCTTATATGACATTGTAAGTGCACAATATCTAACAAATTTTGAAATAGCTATTTGTAAACTAGGATAAAAGTATTGTTTCATTTTATTTTATTTATTTGGGATAATAAACAGCATCACAATCTGTCCTTATAATTAGAGTAAGCTACAAAATTATTTATTGTGACACGACTAATTTATAGTGTTACTCGTTTATAACTATAATAATAATTAGAATTTTCAACATATAACATTCAATCGGTTCAAATGTTATGCTGTTAAGTTATTAAGGATACCAATAGCCTTCCTCTTGAAATCAGTTTCCCGTAATTATGCCTTAGAGCGCCAATGACGCCTTAAGGCGCCTGCCCCAATAGATTTTCTATTGGGTCAAAAGTCAAAAGCTTATAATCGGGCTTTCTGTTCTTTGAAAGAAACTTTACGCCGGTCTACTATCTTAATAGTACGTAAAGACACTCGTGGTAGATTCGACGAGTATCCCTTCGTTACTGTAATTTGATTAGTTGATTTACTGACTGATTTAAAGTTGTTTATAACTGCTTTATATTAGAGTCCTGTGCGCTTATGGAAACAGATCATTATGATTTATAAAACTACTAATGGGTTCGGCTCAATCAAAAAGTATTGTAACAGATAATTTCCATGTTTTAGGTTTTCCCATTTATTTTGATAATTATTACTGCACAAAGATATTGGAAAGATTAGTGAACCATTACAGTGCCTTTTGTATTTGTTAGGGGGTGTCGAGTAGGTGGGGAACTACTCCGAAGTGGGATTTGGGTGAGTCGATATTTGTTTTATAGTGAATGAAAAGCAAATATGCGATCGATCCGAAGGTGGAGCTGAGCCAAATTGCTCTAGCATTACAGTGATTTACTCACTGCTATTGTCATTGGCATGGCTAGTACATGTACATATAGATATGATATATCTAAGTATACATGCATTACATAGTGAGCTATGTTTTGTTTGTATATTGGTTAAATATTATTTCACTTTAAATATACAATCCCAATGCTAATATGATAAATAACTAGAAAGGTTGTTTAGCTAGAAACTGAACTGGATGTAGGTATATTTATACCAACTCAGTGGTAAAACGGAGTCTCGGACCCGACAATTGTATTACACTCCCAATAAATGCATTATTACCTAAAAATATTACCGCCTAAGTCAGTCGGCTTTACTGATCAGATTGACTTGGCTGAACTGGCCTTCACAAACATAGACAAACGTTGTTTAAAATTGCGTTACGGTGCGAGTTGTTGTGATGGTTACCATTTACTTTGGTGTCCACGGAAGATCAGCGTTGTGGTATTTAAAATACTTTAATCTGCTGAATGTACGCTTATTAAGTATCCACGGTAAACCAGGGTTATGGTATTGCATATACTTGAGAATTGCTGAGTGGACGCTTTCGGTGGGAATTGTGATTATTTAAGTTGTAAACGATTAATTGGTCATAGCCTAACATAGTTTGAGTATATGAACTATTTTGTTTGAAATCCTGAATAAAAGTGATTTAATTTATGCAATACTTTGTTAAAAATGTCAGATTGCGCTCAAGAGTGCGAGGTGATACCGACACCCGAACGGGTGCTGCTCGCCAAACTGGAGGAAGAGAACAGGCGGATCGAGGCGGACGCGAAGTGCCCCTCGCTTATAAACGTGCATAGTCGGAAGAGCTCCGACACATCGCAGATATCACTTGCCTCGGGTATGTAACCAACTGCTTTATTGACATCCATGATCATCGGCCTATAACCTCCTACAGAGCAGACTTTTACAGCATAGCATTAAAGGGTTATACATTGGTATTCAATTCACTCTTGCTGAAATCGATTGTAAGCTAATATGTATTACCTTGTACAATTTGAAACACATGTCGAATACACACATTCACACATATTCCCTTATCAACTTTTAACGCTATTTACAATATTTTTTATAACACGATATATTTATCATACTTTGAAACGCATTTGGCGTTGATTCAGTTCATGTATTTTTACTAACCTAATTCATGCGTCCCGCCGTCAACTATTTGTCTTCTAAGTAACCAGACTCAAGTGATATTAAGTCATTTAACTCTACTATTCTGAATTTCCTATGGTTCTGAAGAAGGAAATATCCTGCAAAAACGTGTAAACAATGTTATCTTTTATCTTTATCGAACCGCGATAGGAAAGATACGGCTCATCTTGAGTCAGTGTTTTGAATCTCAAAGATTCAGTCTCTTGTATAATGAACGAAAACAAAGATCCATTTTATACTAAAAGTGTATTTGAATTTTATATTGAGCACATTTTGGAGAACCTAAGGGCACGTATGTAATGTCTATCACTAATATATCCGTGATTAGGAAAATATACACCATGCAGTGAATAATTATTAATGAATATCAATCTTATTTCATTTATAACGTATCTTTAAGGCTAGGTTTCCCAAACTAAAATTGAATACGCAGTATACCCACCTAACATGAGTTGCAATGGTAACAATGATGGTTTTGATCACGACATTTTAACCTAGTTGAAATGTGTTATTATATTATGCAATAAAGACTTTTTAAATTTTTCTTTTGTTTGCCTACAATTTAAAATTTCAATTAATACAGTCTGCAAAATCAATTTAATTTTAGAAAGAAAATATTGTAAATGTTTATAGTTACTTTTATCAAACTGTTGACCAAAGCGTATTCGAATTTTCAGTCCAGTAGAAGGCCTTGAAATCAATATGGTAAAATAAACGTAAATATATTCGGCTTTAACTCTGAATTTTAAATCGGACCAATCGGAAATCTCCATCTATAAATGCGCAGTTAGCAAAAGGAATACGGGATTCTGGACTATATAATGTTCACTGCAAAGCCTTCCCGCTTAGCTTCTGGGGCTATTACGCCACAACTCGCCTCGTGAGCTCAATGTATATTAATGGGTTTTTTGTTTTCCACAGTTTTCTAAGCACTGAACTTTTCTCGAGGAGACCTTTTTTGGTCACCCATCCGACAACTGATCGTTTCGATAGTTGCATGACTAGGGCTATGTCCACCCTTTGCACAATCGAGTGTTCATGAACGTAGGTATAACTTAGACAATGTGAATGATCGTTTGCAGCGACGAGCTCGAGCCATGAAGTGGAGCCGAGGGTCAGTAGTAGCAGCAACGGCGAGGAGGACCTATGGGGTCTGTGGAGTCGCATTGTCAGCAACTGGGAGACGGAATGGAAACGGCGCAACCAGTTCGTGCGAGACCTCGTCCGCCAGGGCGTGCCGCACCACTTCAGGGGCATCGTTTGGCAACTGCTGGCAGCTGCAGATGCGTCCCCGGAAAAGAAACTCTATGCCTCTTACATTAAGGTCAGTTTGTTGGTAAGATTTGTGAATATTATATACGTCTTAACTGTTAAAAGGCTATCTCGAAAAGACAGTAGAAAATCTATTGTTTATGGAGACAGTAATTTCCAGTGAGACTGACTATATTGTACTCAGATGTTTGTACAAGCTCTGTTTAGAAGGTTTTACCTTCTTAATTATCTTAAGTACAGTAACGTGTAGCTTTGAAAGTACTCGACGTAAAAACTTCATTTCTACAAAATCTATTTAGTGGTTAATGTAAATAACATTAAAACGCCTAAATATTGAATTGTCTTGTCCTTTCATTTTAGAAAATACATAGTCGTAACAAGTTTTGTAAGAAATACTTCATGTTCCAGTCTTTTGTAATGTGAACTATATTAATTTGTTTTTATTTTGCAAATTGTCTGATTGATGCACTCCTCTGCCATTGTAAATTTTCATTTTTATACTTTTACCAGGCAAAATCAGCATGCGAGAAGGTGATTCGACGTGACATCGCACGAACGTACCCTGAGCACGATTTCTTCAAGGAGAAAGATGGGTTAGGCCAGGAATCACTGTTCAACGTAATGACGTACTCGCTGCACGACCGCGGAGGTCGGCTACTGTCAGGGATCTGGCTTCATAGTCGGCTTGCTTCTTATGCAAGTAAGTCAATTTCAAATTTATTGTTAACTATTGAGGACAGATTTTCATAAGTAATTGACTTAACGTCAACCACTGAACTGGACTAGACATTTCGCCGAGTGGTTTTAGAACGTAACACATTGCGTTGATCCATTGCGTGGTGGTGGGACGCCATGTACAGTACAGATAAGGTCAGGTATGCTAGAGCCCCTCAAAATCAAATCTCATATAATCTGAATATTCATATCATAGTATTTTTAAATAAATTCAGAATGACTGATCCCACCAAAAACATTTCATGCATAATAATGCCAAGACGACATCATAAGGTATGCGCTGTGAATAAGATATCAGATCTCATGTAGAGCTAAGCTTCTGAATCTACACGGCCTAACTCTATCGACCCTTGCTTCAACAAATTCTACATATTCAATGATAGTGAAATAATATAATCATGGAAAAGCGATAAATGTCCGAAGCGTAAACAATATACAAGAGTTTCCGCCTTCGCCACCACCGCACCTCCAAAGAAACCAATTGAATTACTTCAGCGCAGTGGTCATCTTTCGTGAATCGAACTATACCTACTATTTTTTGGATACACGATTACACTCCCCATTACCCACATGACAAAATCAGTTCCTCGCAATTGTCTTAAAGTAGTTACAAGTGGAGTATAAATTACAGATGCCCGAGGAAGAAGCGTTCGCAGTGTTAGTGAAGATTATGCAGCAGCACCGTATGCGGGACATGTTCAAGCCGAGCATGGCTGAGCTCGGACTATGTATGTTCCAATTGGAAAACCTTGTTCAAGAGTTGCTGCCAGATCTACATGTACATTTTCAGTCGCAGGTAAAAGCATTTTATTAACCTATTTAACTGACTAAATTGTTTTTGTATCTTTAAAGTTATCGACATGGTTTTGGAATTAAAATATTATATTATTTGATGCAACTAACATTGATATCTAAGCTAGGTAAAATTCTAGTCATATTTTATTCATAATTATTTTTTCTTACCTTTTAGGGATTCAGCACATCGATCTACGCAAGCAGTTGGTTCCTAACACTGTTCACGACAACTCTCTCGCTGCCTTTAGCTTGCCGTATCATGGACGTGTTTTTGTCAGAAGGAATTGAAATTGTATTTAAAGTTGCTTTGGCTATGCTCACTTTAGGCAAGAACGACTTATTGTCGCTCGACATGGAGAATATATTGAAGGTAAATTTGTTAATAAAACTCTTTTTTAAATGTTACACTTTTTATTTTATGATGATTCTAATTAAATACAAATATTTTAGTGTATCCAGAAAGAGTTGCCGGTCAGAGCGGAGGCTGATCAGGACGCTTTTATGAATTTAGCTTACTCGATCAAAGTGAACCCAAAGAAAATGAAGAAATTAGAAAAGGAATACACTGTTATTAAAACAAAGGAACAAGGGGATATTGCAGTGCTTAGAGTAAGTTTGCTTAATATATAGGTATAGGTGATATTGAAATCTAGGATACGTGATTTCAATGAAGGATGTTTTTTTTATTCTTATATCATAAAAATGGATGGTTTGATTGTTTGTATGTATTGAATAAGCTTCGAAGCTAGGTTACTAATACGAAAAATTCTTTCACCGTTCGAAATCTACACTGTCCACGCATAACATAGACTATATATTTATATATATTTTAATAAGGATTCTTACTATAATTCCAAATATACGCGCGAAATCGGTGCGCGTCGCTGTGTTTTTTATACCCGTGGAGTAAATTGACAATCCCTAATGTCAAACTTTAAATTAATGATACCAGCTTAAATTTAATAGTGCTTTACGCAAAACCGTAACTACGTTTACTAGATGGTAGACTCGATACTGAATCGTGTAGGTAGGTACCACCGCAATGCCAGATATCATCCCGTGAAACAGGAGTGTTATGCTCTTTTGTGTTTCGGGATGAGGGCACTGTAGCTAGTGAAATTACCGGTTATAAGAGACCTAACATCTGTTGTCTCGGGTGACGGGCGCTATGCGGCATTGATGGAGAATAATAACTGTCTATCAGTTGTTGGTCTCCTTTAATGCCGCTCTGTCATGGTCTGGCGTATCACTTACCAATCAGGTGAGCGTCCAGACCGTCGTACACTTATAACAAAATAAAAAATTTAAAAAAACCGGTTTCAATCGAAAAATTCGGTTTTTATTACTGAGACTAAAAAAATGGATGGAGATAAATTCGAACTAAGTCAAATAGTACAACCGAATTTAGTAATTTTAATGTTTAATTTTATACCGTACGTTTAACAATTATTAGACTTTTCCAGGTGAAATCATGCTTAGAAAATGCCTGACATTTTTTTTATTAGCGCACGAAATTTTTAATTAGTTAAAACCTAAGTTTTATTTTAATATACTTACGTAGTAATCCCTTCTTCTTAATATTATAAAGGCGATTATTTTACGCCTGAACTTCTGAACCAATTTTGATCAAATTTAGTACAGAGATAGTCTAGAGCCTGAGAAAGGACATAGGATTCTTCCTATTCCGATGTTATGAAGCTGAAGAGTTTGTTTGTTTGTTTGAACGCGCTAATCCCAGGATACCATTTTTTAGCTTCCTACCTTTAAAACTTCAAAAAGTCGCATATACTATTTGAAGGCTTTAGGGGTGTATTTTGAAAAAAAAAATGTATTTTACTGTTGACTGACAAACAATCCGCATACAAAATTTTAGGTTTCTACTTCAAACATTTTAATTTTAAATTAATTTCGTCTAAGTACCTATTTCCATGTGGATATCGCGGTCATGTTTCGTTCCATTCGTACTTCCCAAATTTCATTGAAACCGGATCAGTCGTTTTTGAAGCACTAGTAAACGAAAAATTAATATCTATCTTTTTGTATTTTATGATGAGATATAAATCAGGAATTTATTTCACATCATAAAATAAGATCGTTAATCTCCAATTTACCGATTAAAGTACATCACTACTAAAAAACAGTCAAAACTCTGCAACACTGGAAATGTCAATTTACTCCACGGGTAAAAAAAACACTATAGTAATATTTCCTTTTCATATGCATCCAAACATTATGTAAACAGATAATTTAAACCTATCTTCTTCTTAGCGTATCGATGGCAAATACATTAACTATTATATATTTAAACCTATGTGATATTGAAAATAAACCATAGACACGATATACCCAAATCTTTGTAACCGCACTTGTTTCTAGTCTTTTATTCGAGGTTATTTATGTGACTGTCCATTCAGTGTTTACGCCAAGAGAACCGGCTGTTGAAGCAACGCGTGGAGTTGCTAGAGAAAGAGAGCTCGGCATTGGCGGAGCGGCTGGTTCGCGGTCAAGTGGACCGGGCGGAAGACGCAGAGGAGACGTACGCCCTCGCGAGGGAGGTGCAAGTGTTAAGGAGAGCCAATGTTGACGCCCAGCAGCGGCTTGCAGTGGCCCAAGACGAGATACGCTCGTTGGAGATGACCATTGCTGAGGTGAGAACTTACATTTACTCATTAAACGTCGGGAATACAGACACAATAGAAATCTATTGTGTCTGACGGTTTAAGGCGTCATTGGAGGTCAAAGTGTTAATCATTGGACTAAAATCTTATTATAGTAATAATATAGGCGAAAGTTTGGTAGGATATGTGTTTATTATTTATTCTCACCTAAACGGCTGAAGTATTTTAATGCAACTTGGTATGGAGTTAGCTAACTTCCTAATTGGCTAAATATTATATAGATTATCCCCTAAAACCGACAGAAACGGAAACTTAGCATCAAGTCAATTCTGTACAACTCTGTCTAATGTACAAGGACGTCAGTTAGTACAAACGTATGCAAAAACATGTCTTTTTTGTATTGTTCTGGGTGTTTCTAGTGTTCGTATTATCATTTATATAGTATGGGTATCCGTTGTTTAATACTAAAAGTAAAATGTCTTCGATTAATTTGGCGCTAGACAGCGCTGTATGTCACTGGATTTATATTTACTTATAAAACGTGAAAATATTTTTGCATTTTTTTTCTGGTAACCCAATACAGAACAACTCGCGACAGTCGTCTCTGGAAGGAATAGACGGCAATAGTGGGGTTAAGGGTGAGGAGCTAGCGCGATGTCTACAAAGGGAGCTTGTTCGCGCGAGGCTTCATGCCGCAGAACGCGAGGCCGCTGAGAGGGAGCTCACTGCCAGGATAGCTGAACTCGAAAGCGAGAATAAAAGCCTGCGGCGGCAGAGGGTTGACAACAACGTCGCACATTTGCAGGTAAGACTACCCAAGAGTAACTTAGAGATGTTAAAAAAAGTATTTATCGGAGCTACAGAGCGGGAACAAAACCCTGCGGCGGCAGAGAGTTGCCAACAACGTCGCACATTTACAGGTAATGTTATGTAGATATATTCGTAAGACCGTATCAATAGGTCAATAATAAAGCATGTGCTTTATAAAAACGAAGTTGGAGAGATAGAACAAGATACTGAGGCGGAAGTGGGTTGACAATAATGTCGCGCATTTAAGGGCTACATTGTGAAGACATTACTTTGGAGATTTTCACAAAAGGGCAATATCTGAGTAATGAAACATATAGGATAGTATGTAGATTTTTCATAAATTTATGTAAGTATAAAAACCTGGAAATATATGGTTACCCAAGGAATTCTGTGTTAAAATTCGTTTGCCTCAGAACCTATATCTCACCTTCCTGTCACCGTAATATTAATACTTTTATAGGTACGTGGGATTTCTTAAGTCGTCAAGTGTTTTACTGTGATCTAAAAATATCGATATACACACACCGGCACATTTAGGGGAACACAAAAAAAGAAGATATTTTCAATGAATTTTTAAAAATATTTTTTTTGGTCTTCAGGAACACATCACATTGCCTTAAACTAAATTAAATCAAAATAAGCTACTAATTACCCGGTTTCAAAGGAAATAAACGTTAATTAGTAAAAAAGGCACTAGGAGTGTGAGATTTTTGATTTTTTACAAAAATAACATAAAAGTCATAAAATTAATAGCGTGTGTTGCCTCCACGGGCTCTTAGGAGAGCTTGGATACGATTTTCCATACTCAGAATAAGGCCATCGATCATTGGTTGAGGTAAATTGTTTCACTCTTCCACTAATACCTGTTTGAGTTCTTTAACATTCCTGGGAGCTGGATTTCGCTGTCGAACTCGTCTTCCCAGAATATCCCAGGCATGTTTTATTGGGTTCATGTCCCGTGATCTCGCTGGCCAGTTCATTTTGACTAATGCCAACCTCATTCAGGTAGGTATTCACGATACGAGCAGTATGGGGGCGCGCGTTATCGTGCATGAAAACGAAATGTAGGCCTATACATGTGGCAAAAAGCATGACATATGGTTCTAAGATCTCTGTTACGTATCGCTGTGCAGTAAGACATCCGTTTTCAATAAGCACTAAGTCTGTGCGAGCTCCTAAACATATGCCACCCCATACCATTACTGATCCTCCACCAAATGCCACTGTTTCCGTAAAGTTTGTTTGGTTATATCGTTCTCCACGATATCTCTACATCCTCTCCCGGCCATCCACGAAATTAACACAGAAACGGCTCTCATCTGTGAATAATACGCGACTCCACTCATTTGTCCAATCTCGGTGCGCACGGGCGAACACTAACCTTGCTACACGATGAGCTGCCTCGAATTTAGGTGCTTTTGCTGGCACATAAGATCTTAAGCCAACTTCATTAAGCGCCTCCTAACTGTTCGTTCACTAACATTAACGTTGCGGACCTCAGCCAGTTGATTTCGGGTCTGAACCGCGGTCTGTCGACGATTCCTCAAAGTTTGTAAGGTGATGAAACGGTCATCAACGGCGCTTGTAGCCCGATTTCTGCCTTATCCTCGCCTGCGCACGTAAGATCCTTTCTCCCTGTGGCGTTGAACAACGCGATGAACCACCGAAGTCGATACACCCAAAGCTCAACTTACTGAGCGGTAGGTATGCCCTTCTTCGATCATGGTTACGGCCCTTGCTGCAGAAGTTGCTGGCAAATCACTCATTTCGTATCGGAGACGTGTACACAATTCAAAAATAAACAGTTGAATGAGCCACAGTCGCTATGCACAGGAACCAACAAAGTTGTTATCAGAAGAAACTCTAAGTGTCAGCAAATTCTTGAAGTGCCATAAAACTCACGCTTGTAAATGAGAAATTTGTGCTCAAGTGTATTTTTAGAGAGGTTAGTAATACATCAATAATAACAACGTATCGAGATATTCGAAGGTATTGAAAAAAATCGACTGTTTTTTTGTGTTTCCCTAATTGTGCCGGTGTGTGTATATTGACGAAATATATTATAATTTATTCACTTCATCCTTGTTTTGTTAGTATTTTAACAAATGTTTTGTTGTGCTTCTTTAATAGGACGAATTGATCGCTGTAAAGCTTCGCGAAGCTGAGGCGAACCTATCCCTAAAAGAGCTCCGGCAGCGGGTCACAGAAATATCGGAAGCATGGCAGAGGCATCTTCAAGTAAGTGTTACTTTATACGTATACATCTCCACGTATATTGCCAGCCACATTCAAATAATACTAATAAAAAACAGTAGGCTTAAATCACCTTCAAAATTATAGGATACGGTACGTTCGGAGAACGAAACCTACGGGTTTAAAATATATGGGCGAGAACATGTTTAACCAGTTTATTTCAATATTCATAATACGTTAAATTTTATCTCTTATGCCATGAGATTTTTTACAATTTCTTAGTTTCAAAAATATTAAACTTTATTTTCTTCAATATAATTAGATATTATGAGTGAAACATTTAGTAATCCCACTGTCTAAATAATACTTGATTCATAAAACCATGACTGATGAACTGATTTGAAATCAAAATAACAAAAAAAACATTTTAAAAAATTTTTATTTGCATCAAAGAAAGCATACAGTATAATAGTTTAGGACGAAGTCACCTTTTTAAGCCAATATAGTAGTAAGTTTTTTTTTAAGAATTTGCATGATTATTTTAATATCGTTAAACCCTAGGAGTAGTGTGGTATTTTGTCTCAGTCATACAACTAACTTTACAACAATACTTATAAACTTTACTGGCTTTTAAATCATAAGTAATAATTCGAAATATTTGATTTTGGTGGTATATGACTTTGGAACATGTTGATCTACAGGAAAACAGGCAAGAAGTGCCAACGCCGCCGGTGCAGTCGAATGTTGTCTCGGACATAATGGCGACGCCCAAAAAGTTGCTAAGAGCGTGGGAGGGCCGCTCTGCAGACATGCAAAAGCTCGACGAGGAACTCATGACCACCAAGATAAGGGAGGGGGTCGCCCTTACAGAACTCAAGGAGTTGAGGCTTAAGGTTGGTATAGGTTTTAAGCGTGTCCTTTGTTTTTTTTTCTATAGGCAGACATTTGACCGCCATCTCACCTGATGGTAAGTGAAGATGCGGCGGAGGATGGATCATGCCTGTGTTGAAACAGCCTATTCACTCTTGCCTTTGAAAACGGCCGGCTGTAATGATCGGGGAACACATAAGGAGGCAACAAGTTCCATTACCAACGAGGCATCACAGCGGGCTGTGCGGAGACGTGGAATATCGACCACGAAAGGATAGATCGCTCGCCGACGTCTTGTATCCCGATGGTGAAAACGGGCTGGTGGAATTAATTCGTGTAATTCCTTCGTACTCTCCAAAATGTGACCTATAAAAAACCGACAGCCGTGCAACTCTAGGTCGACGCTCGAGGTTTTTGCAGCTTAGCGTCAGTCGAAGTAGAGTCGTCAAGAAGCCGCTAAGCTCGCCTAGCAATAGTGTCCAAAGCAGCCAAATGTTTCAGCATGAATGGGTGACTAGACCAAAATAATACCCCAGCTTTACAGAAAACCGGCGTAGAACTAATTAGCAGATCCCAGCAGTTCCGCCTTAGAAGAAATAAAAGAGCAAAGTTAGGATTTGTTTTAACGTGTTTTATGACAAACCCCACATTGTGTGATTTAAGCTACGTCCCAATTTTCAGCCAATATTTGAGTTATAATTTTATAACTCAAGAACGACTGAACCGTCACTAAGGTTTATAAGTAGTGTAACCAACACAACTTACTATATATTATGTAGATTGTACTGTACATTTCACCTATAGTTTATTAGACCTAGAGTTGTACATTTTCTGTTTTACTTAATGTATCCTACGTTTCTTTTTAAAGATAAAATTTCTTTTCTTTCTTAATATTGAAACTACGTGTCCAGGTCATGGAGTTAGAGACACAGGTGCAGGTGTCGACGAACCAGCTTCGGAGACAGGACGACGAGGCTCGCCAACTCCGGGAAAATTTGGACGCGGCGTTGCAAAGGGAACGAGCTCTCCAGGCACGCCAGAGGGAGTTCCAGCATAAGTACTCCGACCTCGAAAGCAAGGTAAGGAAATACAACATGGATATTATGATTCATCGTCATCAGCCTGTAACTTCACACAGAGAGTGTTAACGACTATTATACAAAGATAATAGACGGTACCGACGGAATTTGACTTATTGGACAGGTGATTCAATGTCCTAACCAAAAAGTCGCATAAAGTTATCAATTTATAATTTTTTAAAATAATTATAGCAGGCTGTAATGAAATGATATTATACTATAAAATATCACACGATAATCGTTATTCGTGTTGCCGACGTATCTGGTTAATATATTGATAGTATTTATAAGAAAACAGTAAAACAGTTTCCACAAGAGATGTTTATTCTTTTACACTTTACAAGAGAATTCGGCAACTGCATGCTTACAATCAGTATTTATACCCTTTTATCGGAAGTCAACATTATAACTTTACTAAATAATCAACAAAAGTATTCATAAAGGTGGCGCCACTGCATCACTTCCGTTTGAATAAATGTTATATTGAGACTTTTAAATTTCGATACAATTGTTACAAAAAAATTAATACAAGCATAAGCCATTTGACAACTCAGTTTAATATAATACAGTAAGTCATTAATTCTACGAAAAGCTTATACTATCCGGAAGCTTTAAGACCAACTATTAACATTGTCTTTTAATCAAAGATGGCGACACTGAAATGTTAGAACATGTTTACGTAAATACATAAGACAATTTAAACATTAAATATTGATGACTAACAATATCTAAAAACGCGCTAGATTGCCTATAGTCTTCCCAGTAACGTTCTAAACCGAAGTTCAAGTTTCATAACCCCTCTGCTGATGGCGCATTCATAGACTTAACGATATCCTCACTCGTCAATATACGGCAGTCCAATAGACATTAGTCTTGACCATTTTGTGCCAGATACTTTAGACATTAATGTATCGTATTATTTCTAGATTGCCTCGGCTTTCAATTTATTGATTGGAGTGTTAGGAATATGTCTCCTATGTTTTTGTAGTGAAGCATTGAAAAACATAATATTTTATTTTATTCACAGGCTAAATACGATTCTATGCAAGCCAATATTAGAAATATGGAAGATGCACAAAGAATAGCGGAGCTTGAAACGGAAGTTTCTGAATACAAATTAAAGGTAAGTTGCAACTTATTTGCCTCCAACCTAATTAAGTATTTGGATTATACTTTGCAGGATTAACATAAACTCAAATTTCATTTTGAAACCATCTCTTTTCTTTAACCTATCAGTGCTCTACATACATTATATAGTTCATATTCAAATCTTTAACATTTTAATAATTGTTTCAACATTTTATTAGAACGAAGTCATGGCCACGGAAGGGGAACTCCGCAATAATATGGACGACTCCGATCGAGTCCGCGAACTCCAGGAACAAGTTGCTGAGCTCAAAGCTGAGGTAACTATATAACATTAGAATCACTAACTTCATAATAAACCTTGAAACTAATAAATTCAAATAAATAAGTAAAATCACATTGTAAAATATAATTCATTTAAGGTTTTATTAATAGTGAATTGGTTTCAAAACACAAGCCTGAAAGCTTCGCTTCCCTAACACAGAATCAGTCACTAACAAAAGGAATGCTTTGGTGGGTTGTAAATAAAGATTTTGTTAATGTTTTCATTTGCACACGACACTGGGCCCTAACTCTATATAATCATTCGGTGCACGTGTGAAAGCTGGTACCGCTTTACAGCCATTGTTCAAGCATATGCTTTAATCGTTGGGCCTCACAGATCCACCGTCGCAAGGAAATCATACGTACAAATGCAATCACTTACAAATAATATGCCGCCATGTTGGCAACACATATCATTAACTCACACAATTCGATCCCAACAGACTGAAGACACGAATACCAATCG